>CAUYLG010044985.1:0-153231 GCA_963573385.1 Cacajao melanocephalus | reverse complement strand
TTGTTGCATAGGTACACACGTGGCAGTGTGATTTGCTGCTTTCCTCCCCTTCACCTATATCTGGCATTTCTTCCCATGCTGGTGCTGGGGATTATAAGTGTAAGCCATGCACCTGGCCGAACTACAGTTCTTTTAACCATTTCATTACTTGTGGACGTTGACATTCTTCTCATTTCTGGGTTTTTACTATGACAAGCACTGTCCTTATTTCCCCATTCACCCTTGTACTCTGTTAAAGAGATTCCTAGAAGAGGAACCGTTGAATTAAAGGAAATGAACCTTCTACCTTGTGACAACTGCTAGCTGCCCCCTCCAGACAGTTAGTACCCATTTATCCACCCTTCTTGAAAAGATAATATCAAACCTTTCAGAATTTCAGGGAAGCTGTTGCCCTCGTAATTTCCTTTTTTAAAAAAGGAATCTGGTAGTCCAAAAGTGTCATTAGTTTAGCCAAATTCACAAGGCCCCTTGGGAAACAAAGCCAGGATTTAGACCTACGTCATTTGACCCAGTGCTTCTTGTGAAAACCTCCTGGCTGTCACATTCATTTGAATACCAATTGCTGGTATTTGCTGAATTTTTAAATGTGCTAAGTGCTTTGCTTAGTAATTCAAATAGATTATGCTCACAACAAAATTAGAGGCTATACAGGTACCATAATTACCTCTGTGGTTACACATGGGGAAATTGCCTGCAGAGATTATATAACATGGCTAACATTACATAGGTGGTGTACAAGGACTGGACTTACATAGTCTGATTCCTGAGCCTCTGGTCTCCACTGGGGAGAAAACTGGATCTATAGAAGGGACCATTGTTTTGGTATCAGAGAAACCTAATTTTTTTTTTTTTTTTTTTTTTTTTTTTAGATGGGATCTCACACCGTTGCCTGGGCTAGAGTGCAATGGCACGATCTCGTCTCATGGCCTCGCTGCAACCTCCATCTCCCAGGTTCAAGCAATTCTCCTGCCTCAGTCTCCCAAGTAGTTGGGATTACAGGTGTGTGCCACCACACCCAGCTAATTTTTTGTAGTTTCAGTAGAGACAGGGTTTCATTATGTTG
Source organism: Cacajao melanocephalus (assembly GCA_963573385.1). Taxonomy (NCBI): domain Eukaryota; kingdom Metazoa; phylum Chordata; class Mammalia; order Primates; family Pitheciidae; genus Cacajao; species Cacajao melanocephalus. The sequence goes on along the minus strand of CAUYLG010044985.1, from coordinate 152,168 downwards.
GCCAGGCTGGTCTCGAACTCCTGACTTCATGATCTGCCTGTCTCAGCCTCTCAGAGTGCTGGGATTACAGGCATGAGCCACCGTGCCCAACCCGAGAAATCTAATTTGGTGGAAATTATACTGGTCCCTACCTCAAGAAGCCAAGTATAGAAATGTATGTGTTTTATGGAATTAAACAACACTAGCTAGTCAGTGCATGTCTTGTTGTAGAGAAACACAAGTGTGTAAACAGCATCTTGTCAGGGCAGAATAGCTAATGAGCACCTGCTAAGGACAGGTGAGGCACAGATTGGGGAAGGAGGGCTAACAAGGTAGGTATTCATGGTTTTGGTTGGCTTCCCTAATTGGGGAAGCTGTGTACAACAGTGATTCCAAAAGGAACCCTAGTCAACCCATCTGGATGGTAATTCCCTCTTGAATAGTTTCTATCTTTATGGTTTCTGGGATTCACTCAGTCTGTGCTTCAGTTTCTCTACCTGTAAAATGGAGCTAAAATCAAATCAGGGAATGAAACCAATTGGTAGCTGCTTACAAAGATCTGAGAACCGAGTTCATTATCAGTTTTATGACATGTTTTATGACATGTTATTAATATTGGATACATTTTAATGACTTTTAGTGTGAAATTTATTTCACTGAAAAGTGATTAAAGCAAGGCATGGTGGCTCACGCCTGTAATTGCAGCACCTTGAGAGGCCCAGGCGGGTGGATGATTTGAGGTCAGGAGTTCGAGACCAGCTTGGCCAACATGGCAAAACCCCATCTCTACTAAAAATATAGAAATTAGCCAGGCGTGGTGGCGGGCACCTGGAATACTAGGTACTCGGGAGGCTGAGGCAGGAGAATTGCTTGAATATGGGAGATGGAGATTGCAGTGAGCCAAGATTGTACCGCTGCACTCCAGCCTGGGCGACACAGTGAGACTTCATCTCAAGAATAAATAAATAAATAAATAAATAGTTATTAAAACAATTACTTTTCTAGCGGCATAATTAAAATTGAGCAAAACCTGAATGTTTTATGATCCCAAAGAACCTTCACTTCCGCTCTCCACCCCCCAATCTGGTGTTCTTGCCTTGGCTTGTCCTGCTTTCAACTGTGCCATTTGCAGTATCTCGTTTCTGTATCCTTGGGGAGATCTGCCTACCACATTTACTTACTCAGTAGGAGTTAGATAGAGGGTCTCACGTTCAGAACATCTGTCTCCTCCGCTGCTTCCCCTCCTCCAGCAGGCTGGGTTGGTACCTCTACTTTGAGTACCCCTGGAACCCTGTTTTTTTTCTTTTCTATCACCTGTGACCCTGTACCATCATATTCATTTTATTCATCACTCCTCCCCTTTGAGTTTTATTTTTTAAATAAAATGTAGGATATGTCATTTAGATGTGTACCCTATTCCATCAGCACAGTGCTAGGCAGTTAGTACCCAGAGTACGTATGTCAAATCTGTGTCATAATCCTGAAGTGCATCAAGGAAAAGGCAAACTGCAGGGCTCACCCTAGGTACTTTGAAGCATTTGTTTATACGAAAATGCCATCTTGTTTCAGAAGAATTTATAATGATTACAAAAACAGCAAAGCTGAGAGATACAGCTACCAATTGATTTGATTTATTGAGTTCTGTGCTGCTAAACTTGTCCAGTGCTTTCCCTCTAAGTGATTCACAATTGTCCTGAAAACTGGATTTTCCAACATTCTTTTATTGCAGACAGGAAAACATGCACATCTATTTATCCATTCATTTATTGTGTGTCTTCTATTTCTTTTGACTCCGACTTTCCCCAATTCAAGTTAATCGCTCACCAATTCCCTCCTGCACTTGACTCTTTTGCCATATTCAATTATTGTACTTCCATAACCTCACTGAGCTTTTCACACATCCCCCCACCTTTCCTCTGAATATATTTCTTTTTTTCATTCTTCCCCTGGATACATTGTCTAAAAGACAAAACAAAAACAAAATACACTAACATCTTTTCCAATTCTCTAAGACAAGTTTGGCCACCTCTTACATACTGTGAGCATATCTTATGCTTTCACTGTACAGATGTTCTCTGTATTGTAATTATACATAGACTCATGTTTTTCCCCACCTAGGTAATAGCAGCTTTCTTTGCTATTGTATTTCTTGTACCTAGGACAGTGTCTGACCTCCAGAAGGTGCTTGAGATATGTGTATGTATATATGCACGTGTATATGTTTGTGGGTAAAAAGTTATCTTTGAAAGGATGCATGAGTAAACAAGTGAATTCCACACATTGTATTCATTTCTAGAAAGGAAACCTACCTAAGACTCAGTTCTAGTTCTTGCAGAGCCAGTATGATGTATGGGAAGGAAACTCAGACTGGAAATAGGGTCAGAATAAAGTGGGAAGAACTGATAAGAGAGAACTCAAAGTCAGAAGAAGGATGAAAAAGGCTGAGTGTGAGAAAGCATCTGTGGCCCTGTTGGCTAAATGAAGATGGGAGATGGGAAGATGAATCCCTGCTATTAAACATCCCGTTCAACCAGGAGAGCAAAGGGTCTCATGCTGAAGTTTATTGCTTCAGTTTCTAACCTTTCATAAGTGCTTACTTGGCAGCCCTTTCGAGAGTGGTATTTGATTCTGGAAGCATCTTAAAGGAGCAGCAGCCGACCTTCTACTTTCCTTTTTTTCATTTAGGCCATAAAATATATTGGTTTTGTGCATTACTGCCATGGGAGGAAAAAAATATCACATGCTAGTTTCCAAATGAAATGACATTTAATAAAGTGTACATTTAAGATATTTTTCAAGGCTGGCTTTTAAAGAGTGCACAGGTAGGGTGTTTTTTCATCAGAGACAATAGGGAGTTACAGGTGCCTTTTTTTTTTCCCCCTCCAAGCCTCTCCTACAATGATTATGGGGAAAATTTTTTAAGAGCCTCATTAGTTGCAGCAATAACTGAGTGAGTCTTCCGAGCATTGTTACACCCTGTTTGGGGTGGTGTTTGATGAGCAAGGCTGCATCTGAAACACACAACCTATGATGGGACTCTGCCATCTTGCACAATGGGCAGCTCTGTCTTCAGAGAAGGAGATGTGAGGAAAGCATGGATTTGCATTCGATGATCCTTGCTTAAAGGAGAGGAAGTAACTGGCCACCTTACTAATAAGATGTGTGTGTCGCTGAATTGGCTCTCAGAGTGGCACCCACTTCCAACCAAAGGGGTTGGCCGTAGGCGGAGTATGGTGGTAGTGGCACAGTTTACTAATAATTTATGAAATGGAAAAAGGTGTGTGACCCAAAAAATGAAGCAGGATATTGTCACCAGAGTATAAGCAAAGCAGTGTGGGATGCTGTGGAGGGAAAAATAAGCACAACAAAAACAAACATGTCTACTACAGAGATTACTTGAAATGTCCTTTTTGTTATTCCCAAATCTCATTTTCCTTACTCGGCTTCATTGGAAGGGCAGCATAGCTATTTCCTTGGCTACTGTTGGATTTTGCATTTGATACCGTCTGCAATAGGAATATGATAATGTGATACCACTTCACGTGGCACAGGTCGGTAGGCTACCTGGTTCCTTAAATGTCATCATTGTGCTTCTGTGAGTCTGGCAAATCTTTGTAATATTTGAAGGCAGATGTTAAAAATATTAATCTTGCTATAAAATATACTTTTTATTAAGGAAAATGAATGCTGTGACTCTTACTATACATTTTTAAAAACATTTATACTTCTGCAAAGTACTGATATTAAAATGCTTTCTGATTATAAATGCCCTGCATGCCACAAAGGATAATTTGAAAACTACAGAAAAGCATTAAGAAGGAAGTATTGCCCTTACTGTTTAATTGAATTTGCCATTTAGTTTTATATTTTACACATAGATGTGTGGTCCATTTTGAGTTAATTTTTGTGTACAGTCTGAGGTTTAGGTAAAGGTGTGTGTGTATAAACATCTAGTTACTCTAACATTTGTTTTGGTGTATATCAGTTTTTATAGGTTTTCTTAAAGGTGGTTATTATAGGGATTATGACACACATCTTTCTCTTAGTCTACAAGACTCAGTATTTTGCCTCTTTAATTGGAATGCAGAAACTTTATCACCCATGTTAATTATTGACTGTGGTGATTGTGTTTGCAATTTATACATATATTAAAATATCAAGTTGAATACATTAAACATATGCAATTTTTATTTTTTAATTGTGCCTCAGTAAAGATGTGAGATAAAAAAAGAAAACTTATCACCGTGTATGTGTCTTTTTTTATTTACTCCTCATGTTTGGTTTATCTTTTTTCTGTGGTTCGGGGACAGACTATCGCTCTGTGTGCAGTGGTGTGATCTTGACTCACTGCAACCTCCACCTCCCAGGTTCAAGCAATTCTTCTGCCTCAGCCTCCTGAGTATCTGGGATTACAGGCATGCGCCATCATGCCCAGCTAATTTTTGTATTATTATTTATTTTTTAGAAACAGGGTTTCACCATGTTAGCCCTGGTCTCGAACTCCTGACCTCAGGTGATCTGCCCTCCTCAACCTCCCGAAGTGCTGAAATTACAGGTGTGAGCTATCGCACCTGGCCATAATTTTTGTATTTTTAGTTGAGACAGGGTTTCACCGTGTTGGTCAGGCTGGTATTGAACTCCTGACCTCTGGTGATCTATCCACCTCCACCTTCCAAAGTGCTTGGATGACAGGTGTGAGCCACTGCACCCGGCCTTTCTTTTGTTTATCTTCTGTATTGTGTGTCCACAAATTGAAAAGCCCTTCATGCAGTTTTTTTTTTCTTTTTCTTTTTTTTGCTTTAAGCCATTAAACATATTTTAATGAACTCAAGAGTCCAGTCACCTATTAACATTTACCCATTTGTTTAACATTTTCATTTCCAGTGCTCTTCCTTTCTTGTTGTTTCAAGTTTCCTTCAGGTATCACATTTACTGTATCTGCAAAATTTCCTATAACAATTATTTTAGAGCAGGACTGTCTGCAGTGAATTTTCTTAGTTATCGTCATATTTGACCTTCATTTCTAGAAGATAGTTTCATTGGATTTAGTATTCTCAGTTGACTGTTTTTTCAGCAATTAAATAACTGTGTGTTACTTTATTCTGCCTTCTCTGGATTTTTGTTTGTCTGCTTTGTTTACTTTGATTTTTGTGTTAAATTCACAGTTATTTGAATTGTTGCACCCTTATAAGTTTGTCTCTGGCTGTTTTCAGTGTTTTAATTTTAGGTTTTTACCAGTTTGATTATGATATATGTGGTTGTGAATTTCATTGAGTTTAAGTCTTAGTTTCTTGAAATTCTGTGTTTATATCTTTGGTCAAATGTAGGAAGTTTTCAGCCATTTTTTCTTAAAATATTTTTTTTCTGCAGTTATCACTTTATCCTTATATTCTAGAATTTCAGTAACATGAATGTTGTACATTTTGGTATTGTTCCACAGTCCCTGAGTTTTTTTTTTTTTTTTTTTTTTTTTTTTTGTCTTCAATTTCTTTTCCTCTCTGTTGTTTAGATTGGATTTTTTTTAATGTACTCAAGTTCAATGTTTTTTTCTTCTGTTGTCTTCGTTTTGTGTTTGGACTCATTCAGTGAGATTTAATTTAATTCAATTTATTTATTTATTTTTGAGACAAAGTCTTATTCTTGTCACTCAGGCTAGAGTGCAGTGCTGAGATCTTGGCTCACTGCCAGCTCCCCTTCCCAGGTTCAAGCAATTCTCCTACCTTAGCCTTCCAAATAGCTGGGATTACAGGCGCCTGACACCATGTCTGGCTAATTTTTATATTTTTAGTAGAGATGGGGTTTCACCATGTTGGCCAGGCTGGTCTTGAATTCCTGACTTCCAGTGATCGGCCCACCTTGGCCTCCAAAAGTGCTGGGATTAAAGGTGTGAGCCACTGTGCCCAATCTGAGATTTTATTTTATTTTATTTTTATTTTTATTTTTTTTACAGTTGTAAAATTTCCATTTGGTTCTTTATATCTTTTGTTTCTTTGCTGTTTTTTTTTTTTTTTTCATTTATTTTCAGTGTGTGTTTTCTTACTCTTTGGAGCAGTTTTTTTGTTTTTTGTTTGAGATGGAGTCTCGCTCTGTCACACAGGCTGGAATACAGTAGTGCAAGGTCTGCTGACTGCTCCCTCCTCCTACTGGGTTCTAGTGATTCTCCTGCCTCATCCTCCCTAATAGCTGGGACTACAGGCATGCACCTTGATGCCCAGCTAATTTTTGTATTTTTAGTAGAGACAGGATTTTCCCATGTTGGCCAGGATGATCTGGATCTCTTGACCTCGTGATTCACCTGCTTTGGCCTCCCAGAGTGGTGGGATTATAGGAGTGAGCCAGTGTACCCGGCCAGGAGCAGTTTTATAACAGCTGCTTTAAAGTCTTTATATGATAATTCCAACGTCTGTGCTATCTTGATGTTGGTGTCTGTGAATGTTTTTTCCCATGCAAGTTTAGATTTTCTTGGTTCTTTGTATGTTGTCATTTTGGTTTGTATACTGGACATATTGAATACTGTGTTAGGAAACTCTAGGTCTTGTTTAAATCCCATGGAAGTTGCTGATATTTTTGCTTTAGCAAGCAATCAATCTTGTTGGATTCAGGCTGAAAGCTCTTGCTTTTCTTCTGCGGAGTTGTTTCCAATATCAGTTCTGCTAGGTGTGTCCCATGTATGTATCCAGCCTATGACATGGGCAGTACTGTTCCTTAGTTCAATTCTCAAAGCTTATGGAAATTTTTTATGGTCAGATAGACACATGAGCACAGAGGTGAGTGCAGGAGTTTATGAAAATACTGTATGGAGGTGATTTTCCCAAATTATTTTCTCTCCAGGATTCTCAAAGTACTATTTGTTTTCTAGGGTTCCTCATCTTTTGTCCTCTGCCCAGAAAGCTGGTGGGTTTCTGTTTGTTTGTTTTTAATGTTCCTGTTCATGTGCTTCTCATTTGAGTCTGCACTGAAGGCTAAGAGTCAAGAGAAGAGAGGAAATAAAGAAAAGCAATGGAAGGTGGGCGTTATTTGCCCAACCTCTTGGGACCACAGTGGTAGATATTAAGTATGTGCAGTTGCTGCTTTGCCACTGTTGTTCATACAAGAACACGACCCTGAGATTGAAGATAGCAACATAAGAGGTTGGATGAACTTTTAAAAAGAAATAATAACAACAAAAAAGAACAATGGGGATTTTCTGTATTCTCTGAACATTAAGATTCCTGTTTCTTGATTCGCAAAATAAAACCTGAGTGCTTCTCCTGGGTCTCTGTTTGCCTGGGTGTCTGATTTTCAGCTCTTGGCTACCTTGCAGCTACACCAAGGGATATTGGTGGTGGGAGGTGGTAATTGACCTTATTTTATTGTGTTAAAATACACATAAAATAAAATTTACCATTTTCACTACTTTTATGTTTTAGTGGCATTTAAGTATATTCAGAATGTTGTGCAACTATCATTATCCAGTTGGAGAACGTTTTAGTCACCCCAAATGGAAACCCCATAGCCATGAAGCAGCCACTCATCCTCTTCCCTTAACCCAGTCCTCTGGCAATAATTTCTCTCTGTCTCAGTGAATTTTCCCCACTTATTTTTTGACAGTTAATGCAGACGTAATTTACGTGACATAAAGTCACCAATTTCAAATGTGTAATTCAATGTGGGCCTTTTTTGTATGTTTATAGAATTGTACTAGTTTCGTTTTTAATCTTTTGGAATATTTATCTCGGTCTTTTTCTCTTTAGTTTCTTCTTCTTTTTTCTTCCTTTACCTTTTTTTTTTCTTTCTAAAATGGAATCTCACTCCGTTGCCAGGCTGCAGTGTGGTGGCGCGACCTCAGCTCTTTGCAAACTCCACCTCCTGGGTTCAAGCGATTCTCCTGCCTCAGCCTCCTGAGTAGCTGGGATTACAGGTGCCCACCACCACTCCCAGCTAATTTTTGTATTTTGGGCCAGGGTAGTCTCAAACTCCTGACCTCAGGTGATCCACCCACCTTGGCCTCCCAAAGTGCTGAGATTACAGGCATGAGCAACCACACCTGGCCTACTTTCCTTTTGTTTAATGATCTGTTTTACTGTATTTTTAACACAAGATAGGAACCATAACATTGTATATTTCTGTGGCTTCTTTTCTTAAAAACTAGACAGTGTCTTTTGAGCATTTTTCATATCTTTATGTGTAAAACCATGTTTCTAAATGGTAGATGTTATGCCATCCTATCAGTATAATTTGTTTTTAATTTTGCCATTATTACACATAATATTTATAATTTCTTTTTTAATAAACATTGCTGTTGTTAATTAACATGGAAATAAATGTTTGTGTACCTCTCTGCTTATTTTCTTAAAAGTTACTCTTAGTGGTATTATTTCTGGGTTACAGGGCATAGAAAACCACTGATTTATAGATTTTGGGCTCTGGTGCATCCCAAGTAAAGATTCTAGTTTTTGTTTTAGCGAAAGTCAAAAGAAACTTTCTATACAAAAATGCATAAAGTATACATCAAAAGTTGGTTCCTAAACCTCCCTATCCCTTAGTAAAAGTTTCAGAAACTTATAGTATACTGTCTGGTGCTGGAAGTCGGGAGTTGTTTCACTGGTTAAAAAAAAGTACTGGAAACATACACAATAAAGGTGAATGCAGACCTAAACTTTATTTCAGCCTAGCTATTATTTTAGTTGAAGGTGGAGTCTGCCAGTTCCCGATGAGAGAATGACCATATATCTCAAATTTCCCTGTATGTGTTACATGTGTTACTTTGTATCTGTGTCCTTAGTGTAATCATGTAATACTCCTCTACCCATCCTACTTAACCCACCTATATTTTCTTGTGTGGATCATAAGTTACATGGCCACTCTTAAGAGGCATCCTTGGACATTAAATAAAACATGTGGTTAGGGCAAAGATAATCAATGCATGGCATCTGTATTGCTATCTCCCTTTTCTATCTGATGGCAGATAACAGAAACCAATCAGGGTTTCTTTCTCTGATGGAAGGATTGACCTCAGAATTCTCCCCATCACAGTCCTATGGGGACTTACTACCGTCTTATTAGAAATGGACCATAAAATGTAACCCAGTTGCCAAGGCATGTTGCTGGCACTGCTGGCCCTAAACACTGAAGAATACACTGTGTGTTTTCCAGTGACTTATCACAAGCATCTCAAGTGGGCTTTTATGGAGGAATTCCTGCACCTGTGAGATAGGGCAAGGTGGGGTTTTAGGGCAAAGTCGGGGGTTTCATGCAAGAGGGGAGCTGCCCTCATCCCGGGCAGATGCTGCCTCCCACCCATTCTCCTGCATCTCTCTCCTCATCCCCTTTCCAGTCTCTTGACTTATCCTAACTGTGCTTCTGAATCACACAAACTCCAAGTGAAGCTTGGGCTATATAGACCTCAAGAAATATTAAATACATAATTAACTAATTCTGGGTTTTCTTTGAGTTGAGTAATTAAAGGTAACTTTGTGTTTTCTTTCATGTGTTTCTGATACAGAGTGTTCTGACTTTCCCCCTTCATTTCTTTCCTTTGTAGGTTTCAAGACAACAGATGAATTGTGAAAGAGAGCAGCTAAGGGTAGGTGCACCTGCTTGTAAAATGCTTCCTGATTCTCATTTTTGTGTGATAAGTAAAATTTCCTTGTCTCTCCCAAGACACGGGTTCTAAATAACGGGCTTCATCTTAAGACTGGTAGAGTTGAAAATATTTATCCCAGCTAATTTAGTATTGATTGAGCTGGTAAATACGGTATATCTTCTTTTGAAGTGCCATTATAGTAGATATAGATTTTTTGATTTAGATTCAGCAATAAATACTTCTCTTCTGGAATTTGTTTGACATCATTGTACTCTTTTTATGTACAACACGAGGCCTAAGTAATAACAAAGGTCAAAAGGATGGCTTGCTGCCTTCATAATATGAATACCAGGCTGTTTGCTGAACGGCTAAAATGCTCTTTGGCTGTTGACTGGGGTGGGTGAGCAAGGAATATGTCAAGGGCATTTTCTAGGAGAATTTGCATTATCTATAGACATCTTGGTTTTGGTGACATTTGTGTACATGGGAGAGGGAGACAAAAATTTAAACCTCATATTCTAGTTTCCTACTTAAATATGAAACCGTCTTAGTGTTCAGGTATTTCAGTGTAAGAAGTATTCCCTAGATGTGGAGGGAGTGTTTGCTTATAAACGGAGCTTGGTGACATTGTTCTGCTTTCAGAGTGTCTCAGTGGACATTCTTCTTGGTATGGGGATAGCATTTTAAGAAACACTGGGATTTCTCCCCATTTGTTTTATTTCAAATGAGTTCATGTTTTCGGTGGATGAGATTTAAATTATGATTGGTCTGTCTTTCATGTCACTAATAGAAGTTTGCAGTTTTTACTGGACAACGGGCCTTACAGCCATGTTTTCAAATTGTTATAAATATTAGAGAAATATGCTGCTTTTAAAACTACAACAGTGGAATTTGGCTTTGGGGAACTACTGTGCTCAAAGATGTCTAATAAATAAGAATAATCTGTTAAATAAGACTAATGCCTTCCTACGCTGCCCTGTAACTTTTCAGACCATTTACCTAATGATGGTTTCATGATGGCAATAATTTGTAGAGTTGCTTCCATTTCACAGTTGCTGTTGGCATCAGGTTTGTCAAGTCCTTTGTTAAATAAACAACAGAATCCAGGTGCATGAAACCCAGAAAGTGAGTTAAGGTTTTCTGTTTCTTTCATGCGTATTTGTTTTATGCACTATCTCAGTACTGCACTATTAACCCCTCCTCTCTACTCACTTTGCTCCCAAATATCTGTGCGAACATTAGTTATGACCCTTTTCTTTGTGAAACAGCCTTCAAGATGTTGTAAGCTTTTCTGAGCTCTCTTATTGCTTTTTTCCTGTAGTCTGCATTACTGGTTCATCCTGTTAAATAATGTATTACAACTTCAGATTTCTCTTCCTGTTTGGATGGGGACCATGGCTGGCCAGAACTAGGTCAGAGCTAGATAAAGAGAAATATGTGTCTTTGTCTCCAGGAGTGCCTGATAAATTCCTGAGAATTAAGATAACATTGAAATCTCTATTGCAAATGACCCTTGCCTGGCAAGTTAAGGACACAGGAGGTAGTGAAGTGCTTGTTTGCATTTCGAGGGATTGTTTCCCATAGACGAGTGTGTTGTGGACGGGGTGTGGTTTAGGTACAAGAATGGAGTACTCCCTTCTCTGGTACATAAATTCAGGGAGTAGTTTGTTATTAACAGAATGCGTCATTTAGTTTAGTCCCAAGGGTGGTCCAATAGCCCCAATTCTAACATCAGGAACCAGTGCTTTGTTTGTGGTTTCTTTTGTACTCATTGTTTTTGCTGTTTAAGTGAATTTATGTTTTGAATTGATAGATGACACATTTGAATCAATGGCGCACACATTTATAGGGTTCCAAATTTAAATAGTACCAAAGAGAGTGCAATGGCGTTTTTCCCTTCCCAGGTTACTCAGGCATGCATTTCCCTCTGGGAGACCCCCCAATGTGATTAAGCACTGGCAACTATCTCATCTGTAGATATTTTCTTCTGCCCTCCTTCATTTTTGTCTTCTGTCTTTCCATCTCTTTTTCTTCCTCCTTTCCTCTGTCCCTCTTTTCCTTTCACACTTGTGTCAGTCAGCCCTTCCACCATCTCAAAAGAAAACCTTCTTTATTAATGTGACTTTTTTTTGAGGAGGGAATTTTTAAGGGTTCCTGAAAGAAATTTAGAACTGAAATGTAAATACCTATCCATCTCAATGAAGTGCATTTTCCTTAATCTCATTTTGTTTTCTTAGAAAGAGAGTGGAAGAAAAATAGAAATCTATTTAGTTACCACATCGTCGAAGGGTATCTGTCTGCAAGCCACAATTAAAATGTGTCCTAGGTGCAGCAATCAAAATGCATTTCCAGTTTTGCTCTCCAGGATGACTGGACTGTGGCCGTGTTGTCACATTTAGGGTGCTTCATTAGTGCATTCTGTTGTCAGAATTCAAGGATACAAGTGGATAGTTGTAAAATTTATTCCTTTTCCTTGGCCTCCTGGAAACAGCAAATGATGCAGAAAGATAAAGCTGCCCTTTCTGGTTTGTGTCGATTGACACTGTGTAGGAATTGTTTTTTAAATGAATTTATTCTTTTAAATGCTTTTAAAGACCAGCACCTGGTCTTTCAGCTCTCCTTTCTTTTTCTCACGAAGACTTAATTTCTCCAAAACACACTCTGTGAAGTGCTTAATATCTTTAAGAGATTGAAACGTCTTCCCAAGGATTTTATAGTTAATTTTAGAAATTACAGTGTTGGAAAAAAATAAAACCAAATTGTTTTTGTTTTTTAACTGCAAGACTTCTCATAGCCTTTAATGTGCAAAGGTGAAATACAAAGAGATGGATATAATGTACAACTTTTTTTCTAACTCAGCTGACTACAGAACATTTTTGGATGTAGAACATACTCTTGAAATTATATCAGAATTATCAGGATGTTATCTGTGAGATGTAGAAAAGCTAAGAGTTATACAAAAGCTAATTTAAAACAATAAATAACTCTTCAGCTTGCAGTTCCAGGGTTGATTGAGAGGTTTCTTGGTATCATTGCAGTGGTTTGGAATCCCTGCGCTTCCCTTGGGCTTTCTTTCCTTCTTCCAAGATGGCTGCCATCTACCCCATTTCCCTTCCTCACAGGGCAACATTCTCATCAGAAGGAGGGAGAAGAGGAGCTTCTCCTTCATAGCTCTGGCATTTTACTGGGGGAAAATTATTCCTAGAATCCTTCACTGCAGCCATTCTCTTAGATCTCATTGGCCAGTCTGTGCATCAGTCAATTCCGAGGTGAACTGGAATCTCAGCAATTGGCTGCAGCAGTTATGACTCATTTCCAGCATCAGGCATGTTGTCACCTGAACAAAAATAGGATTTACTTGAACTGGAGGAAGGAGAGAATGTGCTCCAGTGTAGTTACCCAGTAGAGTCAGCCACAAAAGGAATCCAATGAGATGCTCTCTGTCAGGGTGCTGGTTTTTGGCAGTACCTTTCATTACTCCCTTTCATCCCACATCTATGGGCTCAGCAACTGTGTGAATTCTGGTTTGTGGAATTTGACACATATGCTTTCTCTGCCAGCCTTGAATCTCACAGGTCACATCTTCCATCCTAACCTACTTGTGTACTTATCTTGGCACTGTCTCTGTATTTTGCCTTGTGTAATTTGGAACTGCCCTGGTTATAGTCTTTGCTTATATCCCCTCAGCATTAGATGTGGGAAGGAAGCATGGGGCAGTGTGCCTTGTACCCAGCTCAGCCCAGAGATACCATCGATGAGTTTCCTGGCCCCTGTCCTTTCCAAGACAAAGGCATCAGCCAGTTACTCCCAACAGTAGGGTCACCCTTCTCAGAGAACTATTGGGATTACTCACGTTTCTTAGTTGTTAAGCAAACTGCACAACAGGAAACGTGTTCATTCCTCCATCCCAAGGTTTGTTAACCTAGAGTAGACTCAGTCTTCTTCTGAGCTTATAATTCATATTATTGACTGGATTCTTCTGGAGAGATGGTCACAGGTGTTCAGTATGGAATCTGTGATAGCACTCCTGACCCATGGACTCTCTTTACCAGCTTGTTTCTGCATCACCACAGGTCATGGTGATAGTTGTATAGTGACCATAACCAGTTATCAACATTTACCTCTCCAGCATCTGAACCAACAGATGAACAAATAAACAACTAAAAGAGAAATAAATTATCCCACAAGCCTCTTGTTTCCCTGAGCAATCTACCAGTTGGGGGAGATTTTATAGTCGTAGGGTGAGAGCTTCTAATGCCTAGTTTTCTGAGCACTCATGAAATATTTTATTACAAAGGGATCTTTTGTGCTTAAGTGTTAGATGTTGGTTTGGGGGCTGATTAACAAGTTTAGTTAGAAACTACTATGCAGGCAAATGCATGACTGCCAGGTTCTGTTCTGTGGATTCAAATACTGATCTGCAGGATGGCCAAGTGATGGTATACTTGTCAGCATACTATACTATGAAGGGTGGTTAGGGCTGGTGGAGCACTCATTATGGACTTAGGTTCAGATCCCAGTTAAGTGCTCATATCCCCTCAGCATTAGGTGTGGGCAGCAGGCATAAGGCAGTGTGCCTTAGTACACAGCTCAGCCCAGACATGCTGTCGATGACTGTTCCAGCCTTCCCAAGACAAGGGCATCAGCTTCTTAGTGTCTCAGAGCTTGACTTTACCTATGTGTAAAATCAGAGTAGCTTTCTCATAGGATTGCTGACTGGATAAAACAGCTTACTTAAAGCACTGCAAAAAAAAAAAAAATGCATGGCTCATAGTCAACAGGGTGAGCTACTGTGAATATAGTATTATTCCCAATAATTACTTCTCTTCCTCCTAGAAATATCAGGCATGAGAATACAGACAGCACTTATCTACTGCCACCCAACTCCCCACATGGAAAGACAATACAAAGGGCAGACTCTGTAGTCGATGGCATGGTGAAGTATTTAGGAGATAACTCCCTCTCAGTCAAGGTTTTTAGGAATGCAAACCATAGAGACAGATTCAGACTATCTTAAGCAGAAAAGGCATGCAACCAGGCCTCCAAAGAACTGGAGTTTAGAATGGAAAAGCTGTCTGAGCTCACATATCTCTTGCTTATTTCCTGTCTTTGTTTCTCTTTATGGGTCCACTCTGGATTTTTCTTACAATAAAGACTCCCTATACCTTTATGTACACACAACACCTTCTAGCCCCTAAGATTTACGCTACATCACTTTCCACCAATATAGGGACTGTCAGTGCATCATGGTTACAAATTCCTGGAAACAGAGTCTGATTGGCTTAGTTTGGATCAGTTGTTCACTCTGGGCCAGTTGACTCTGTCCAGGGAAGTGGTATGAATAAACATAGTTGCCCAGGACCAGATCTTGAGGGAAGACTTCATTACTGGGGAAAAGGAACCATTGCTAGCTGAGTAAATAATACCAAAGATGCTGGGTGCAGTTGCTCATACCTGTCATTCCAGCACTTTGAGAGGCCAAGGTGGGCAGATCACCTGAGGTCAGGAGTTCGAGACCAGCCTGGCCAACGTGGTGAAACCCCATGTCTACTAAAAATACAAAAATTAGTTGGGCGTGGTGACGGGTGCCTGTAGTCCACGCTACTGCGGAGGATGAGGCAGGAGAACTGCTTGACCTCGGGAGGCAGAGGTTGCAGTAAGCATAGATGCCACCACTGCACTCTAGCCTGGGTGTCAGAGGGAGACTTGGTTTCAAAAACACAAACAAACAAAAACACCAAAGATATCTGCTGTGCTCTCAAAACATGGATATCAGAGCTGAACAAAGGATCCTGGAAAATACATGTGCTACCACCAACTGCTAGCTCAGTATACCCAAAAATAAAAGACAAAGACCCAACCCTGCATCTCATTCACAGCTTTCAGGCAAACACCAAGTCATTAAGAAAGAGGAAATCACATGGAGAGAAAGTTACTCCCCTTTCCTTTTTCTCTTAATCGTTTTCATGTCAATGAGAAGCTCCCAGTTTAAAGTATCTTTAACAGAGCTCTAACACTTTCTAAGCTTTCTTTTCAAGGGAAAGGGAGTGTGCCTCAGGCTGAGAGCCTACAGCCCCAGAGAGGCTTTTGGACTTATAAACATTGTTTGCAAAATATAGTAGTTAAGAATCAGGGGCCTGGAGCTAGGCCTACTGAGATAAAATCTAGACTTTGCAGTTTAGCACTTCGTAGCCTTGTAGAAGTTACTTAAATCCTCTGTATCTCAGATTCCTCACCTTTATAGTGGAGATAATCATAGCACCAATTTCATAAGTTATATGTGTGTGCACGTGCATGTGTCTTTATGTCTTTATTTTAGCATGCAAAAAATATTAAAATAATGAATGCATGTGAGCTTGTTAGAAAAGTGGTCTGAAATAGAAAACGTTCTTAATTAGTGTTGCCTATTAATGGATTTTTTTCATTAACTTTTATATGTGACTATTGATACTGGTTTTCGATTTACAGTGGCAATGCAAAATTTCCTTGGCACACATCGTATTTTATGTTTCATTTATTGTTCCATTTATTTAAGTTAAAAATGGGTTGCTTTAAAGATAAATATTAGCTACGTAATGTTACAGATTGCCCGCAGTTATGACAAGGATTGTGATACTGGAATACAAATGACTAATTTTTTTTTTTTTTTAAGAACTACTCAAATCATGGTACCCGCCTTGGGAAGCAGGTTGTAGAGCAGATCTGCATTATCAATATTTAATTTGCCAGTTAGAAGCGAGTTTCTCATTTCTGCTAGATATAAGAGTGATGTGGATTGCATAATGCAAATTGCTAATGATCATCTTGGCTTAAACCCACTGCCTTCATCTGGACATCAGATAATGAAACTTCCAGACTGCCTTGGAATTGAGCTATCAGAATCAGAGATACCTTCCCCCACTGTGTCTCACCCTTTCCCGCCGTTTAAAGCCTAACTTTTCATTCCTTAGTGGCTCCCTAGATAGCACAGGAGAAAATGTAAGGCCCCCTTCTCCCCACTCCTTGGTGAGACCTCACAAGATTCATGTGTTCTTCTTGACTGTAATTTTAGGATAGTTCATTGTAGAAATGCCTACTTCCGTTCAGTGATTTATTCAAGAAATATTTTTTTTAGCACGAACCATATACCAGTCACTGTGCTAGGCAGTATAGGTATAATAATATACTGAAACTTGCATAGTTCTTACTCTCTTATACCTCACAGGCTGGTGGAAAAGGCATGCATTTGTCAAATAACCATTGACAGCCATTGGCAAAAAATGTCCAGTGTGAAACTGATGAATATAAGAAACAAGAGATGCTGTGTAAAAGGGTAGGAATAGAGGACGCTTACCTGATTGACCTTCACTTACCAAATGTACTAGATTAACACATACTGTCCCATCTCTTTATAAAACATATTGGCAGATGTGCCCGGCATCCTGTGCAGTGACTGTTTTGTACAAGTTTACCTTTCTCTTCACCCGTTGCAGTGTCTGCTTGCCAAGAGTCAGTTGTATTTGTTCCCAGGCCTGCTTCTGCCAGCTGCACTTTTTATTGTGATTACATTATTTAGTGGAATGTTATGTAAACTGATGAAAAATGAGTGCAGTAAGAAAAAGAGCTGTTTCTATGAAAACTAAGTTAAATGCTTTGGAAATGTTGTATGAAAACAACATTCAAAAATTATTTTGATCAGCTGTGGGTGAGAAGACTATAAAATATTAGTGGGAAAAAACTCTCAGAAATCTGGAAAGATGGTACAGTCAGATTCTTCTCAGTGAGTCTTGACATTCTCATTCCATTTTAATCAGACCCGGAATTGATACCATAGACCGAGAGTTGGCAAACTTTTTCTGAAAAAAAAGGCAGATTGTGACTATTTTGGTATTTGGAAGCCATAGGGTCTACATTGCAACCACTCGGCACTGCTGTTTTAGCAGAAAAGCAGCCATACACAAAATGAATGATTGCAGCTATGTCTCAATAAAACTTTATTTACAAGACCAGTCAGTGGGCCATAGTTAGCAAACCCCTGCTGGTGACCGAAATGTTAGTGAGGTGTATGTGTCAAGGATAATGAGGGATTTTTATTGGCAGAGAAATTGCTTAAAAGACTTTAGACTCACATCAAAGATCAACACAGGCATGCACGTTCTATATTTTACATTAAAACAAAAGATTGAAGGAATTTCTGTATCACTTTAAAAGTGATTCTTTGCTTTAAAGTCTTCCAGTTGACTCCCTTCTCCCATTTCCAAATGAAATGGCTTTTAAAGAATAGAATAGCTACAACTAAGGCTTGAAACGCAAAATAAAATTATGCTTATTTTTATGTTCCAATCCTAATGACTCACAACCCCATCTGTCTATAATGGAAGAACAAATTTATCCTTTTTTATTGGATCCCCCAGCAAGTAATTTCTGGGACTCCCCAAGGAGGGTGACATTTCCCCGTATACATTTTGGTTCTTGTCCTATGCAAACTGTTGTTCATTTGTTCCAGAATTTTCCCTTTTCTTAAGAAAAGTCTGATAACTTCCTTCTCAGGATTGTTCTTTCCTCAGAAGCATCCCTCTGTAAGCACGAATACCATTCTTTGCATTAACATTCCAAATGATCAGCCAAAGCCAGGCTTTAGTGATTAGCTTAGGGGGTAGCAGAAATCCTGGTGGGTGGTGACTTGTGGAGAGGACCCTCAGGGTGCAGGCCTGAGATCTTCATGGTTGATGAGATTTCATGTATGTTTGTGTGTGTGTATGTGTGCAAGAAAAATATACTGGCAGATCTTTGCTTGCTTAACAAATGGTCCCACCTTTGTGATTTTCTCCAAGCAAACGGAGTTTGCCCCAAAGTAATTAATTCTCTACTTCTAGAAACTGCAGGAACTCAGGCAAATAATCCTGAAGGGCAGCTTCTCTACTAAATAAGAAATTCATAAATACATTTAAAATGTTTTTAAAATGTCGACTTCACAAGACCTGTTCCATACAGAGCTCTTGTGTTCTCCATTCTTTGCAAGAACATTAATTGATGAACACAAGGAAATCAACTTCTTGATTGATTCTGATCAAGAAATCAGCCAACTACTCACAGATTTTAATTTCTCCAACTTCATTGTGAAACATGATTAAAGAAGTGTGTATGTATCCACCTTCCTTCATTTTTGATGCTGAATCTTATAATTCACGTATATGTTAATTAATTCTTTCTTGGAGTCTCCCCAGGCATTTAAACACTTTATTTGGAGAAGACTCAAAAGTGATCACATTTAGGATATTTGGCCTAATATTCATTCTTCCTTTCCCTTGCTTTAATTTAGCCCGTTATCCCCGGTCATCATGTCCCTTTCCAGGGCAAATCTATTCCCATTTCTTGCTTTATCGTTAAATCTCTATCAAACAGCTCCAAGCAAATCACTAATAATGCTGACATTTTAATTTGTCATAGCCACTCTTCATTTCGATGACTGATGCCTCAGCAAGGACTTGTCTTCCTGCTGTGTTCCTTTGAGATATAAATACCATTCCAGGAGGAAAAAAAAAAAATACTTGATAGGGAAGGGAAATAGGGCAGGAAGCAAATAAATAGGGCATCTCTAGTTCCTTCTAGTTGGAGGTAGAAAGAGGCAAGTTTCAATGTGAATGAGTAAGGAGGAGGAAACTCTTCCTTCCTGATGATGCAGACAAACCTGAGAAGATCCTAAGAAAAATGTTGATGAGACAGCAAAGGCTTCTGTCCTCCTTCCTGGCTGTGGATAAACCCTATTTAGCCTGTGCTGCTCTGTGGATGAATTGTGGGTATAGCAAGCACATGCTTCCTTGTTGTCTGCAGCCAACAAATATTTCTACCTAAGGTAGCTAGTACTTTGTTATTCTGTTTGGGTTTAAATTTCCTCTTTCATGTGTGCAGTCTTCTAGGGATGATAAATCAAGACACCCTTCCCTAGTCATCAGATGTAGATTTAGCCAAGGCAGGACAATTGGCTTCTTTCTCCTGAGACTTTAAATACAAGGATGCAAAATATGGTGAAAAAAAAGCATGATTTAAAACTTTGAGGTGATTCATTTCAGTGGTGATATCCTGGTAACATTGAGTGAAGAAATAGTTCCCAGGACTAGATCTCAAATTCACCGTGATTCCTGCCTTTATGTTTAAGCCTGGTTATCCATCTATCCATCCCTTAAGCTACCTCATCTCATTCAAATTATCACTTTTTTTTTTTTTTTGCTGAAGTTAGTCAGACCTGTTCATTTTTTCCTGTGATTAAAGAATCCCTACTGACACACTGGGGAAATATGCTAAACTTGGAGAACTGCAGAGCCAGGAGTTTGGTTAAAGGTTTGCTAAAAGCCAAGTCTTTGTCATACCCTGCAATGCTTCCCTGATGTGTCTGTGGACTGGCGCTGACTTTATGTATTGGTAGCTAAGAGAAAGGAACTGTTGGTTTAGGACACACATAGGGCTAGGTGCTTACCTACATTTATGCAACTTCTTGGGTCAGTTCTGAGTTACCGAGAGCAGGGAGGCACAGGAAGAGGGGTCTGTGTTTCAGGGTCTTTGGAGCCCTTCCCTTTCCTGTAGGAGTAAGATATTCCCCCAGACCACAGGGGACCACCCAGTTGCCCACAGATAAAGGATCTGTATCAGTATCAAACAGATATCCAATATGACTAGTGTTCTTTTTTATATATTTTTTTGAGTTGGAGTCTCGCTCTGTCGCCCAGGCTGGAGTGCAGTAGCATGATCTCGGCTCACTGCAACCTCTGCCTCCCAGGTTCAAGTGATTTTCCTGCCTCAGCCTCCTGAGTAGCTGGGATTACAGGTGCCCACCACCACGCCCAGCTAATTTTTGTATTTGTACTAGAGCTAGGGTTTCACTATGTTGCCCAGGCTGGTCTTGAACTGCTCACCTCAGATGATCTTCCCACCTAAGCCTCCCAAAGCACTGGGATTACAGGCGTAAGCCACCACATCTGGCTGGGTGGTGGTCTTCTTAGAAAAGGAGATTAGAACGCGGACATGTGCAAAGAGCAAACACATGACCCGCAGGGAGATGACCACCTGTAAGCCAAAGCGGGATGGCCTGAGAAGAAGCCAACCCTCCTGACGTGAGTCTCAGACTTCTGGCTTCCAGCACTTTGGGAAAATAAATTTCTGTTGTTTCACATCCCTGGTCCATAGTACTTTGTTATGAGAGCCCAGCAAACACACATCTAAGTCTGATGAGGATCGAATACATTGCTGTTAAAGTGAAAAGCAAATGAACAAGCAAATAACCAAAAGCCCCTAAAACATTGCAGTTCATTCTGATGTGTATCGGTACCTCTGATTTAGTTATGTGTTCTGAACCTTACTGCCCTCTTGAAATGCAATTTTAATCCAGCTATGGTATGATAGTCCTCCTGTGTGTGCATTTTCTTGTTTACTTAAGAAATACTGGACTCCCTTGGGGTACAGGGATGATATTCTTGGCTCCTTGTGTATCACCATCACATACAACGAATCACATGGACGCAGCAATCTTCTGTTGGTCAGTATGGACAGAGAAAGGAACAGATGAATATGTGAATCACAGCATGTTACTTGGTTTCATCTCTGGAGTTTACAGCCTCCTGTGAGACCAATTCTGTATGGAGACTCATTTGTAATCTTACCTAAATGAGCAAGCAACTGGTGTTGGGAAGAATGCCTTCTAATATTTCATGGTTTAGTACCCCTAGCTTACTTAGAAATTTTGCTTCTCTCCAACTTTCTTGCACCAGAGGTAGAAGGCGCTTGTGTGGTCCTTTTAGAGATGATTTCATGGAGTCAGATCATCTACTTTCTTCACGTTCAGGTCTTGCTTTGAATGCCACTTTCCCCCTGATAACACTCCAACTGCCCACTCGTGTTCAGCATCATCTTTGTGCACCCTGCCTAGTTCCTCTGTCTACCTGCTTCATCATTTTGTATGGGTTTCCTGAAGCTTCTTCTTCAGCAAAGCATCCATCTAAGATGCTGACCTCTTTTTAACCCATTTTTTTAAATTGACAAATAAAAATTGTGTATCATTATTGTATGCAGCATGACGTTTTAATATGTGTACATTGTGGAATGGCTACATGGAGTTAATTAGCATTGCATGACCTCATATACTTATTTTTAGGGTGAAATAGTTAAAATTTGCTCTTAGCAGTTTTTGGGAATACAGTACGCTGTGATTACCTGTAGCCAGGATGTTGCACAGTAGATCTTATGAACGTATTCCTGTGTCATTCAAAGTTTGTGTGCTTTTACCAACCTTTCCCAAATCCTCCAGCCTCCCAGGCTCTGGTAACCACCATTCTACTCTTGCTTTTATGAGTTTAATTTTTCCAGACTCTATGTATAAGTGAGCTCATGGAGTACATGTCTTTCTGTGTAAGGCCATGACCCTTGTGTTATTTTTTCTCACAGTAAGCTGTGTAATATTCTCTACCCAGAGAATAATGAATTAATAACAAAAAATATAGACCAGTTGAAATACTTGAAGTCATTCCAAGGGGGAAAACAGTTTTACACACATCTAAGCCACTTCAGACGGTTTGGTAGTATTTGCTTGAGAACCTGAAAGCCTGTAGTCTCTGGATACAAACAGATGCTAAGCATTTCACATATTAGTCCATAGATTCTCTTTAATTTCCACTTACAGAAAAACAAAGGGAGGTTAAGTGTTGCAACGATAGCTAATTGTGGAGCTGGGAATTGAACCCAGGTCTGTATTCACTTGTTTTGACAAACATGGTATACTACCTCGATGTCTACTGGAATTGCCTTACCTCTAGGTAAGAATGCACTTGCTTTGAAGAAAGGAGTTAAAATGATCAGTCCCATTGTGAGGCTAAGATATGAGAGAGATATGGTATTTTATTGCTTTGGACTTTGGGGTTAGACCTGGCCTTGAAGCCTAACCTTTGCAGGATCCAACTATGACATCTGGGAAATGCATTCCCCGGTTAGTCAGATATTTAAATAGCTACCAAACGAGTTGAATATTTTATGTATAAAGTTTTAGGTGCTACCAGTTAAATTCTTTAACATCTGCCTCCTTGACCCTGACTCATAAAACAGGGGGTATTTTTGTTAAAAGTATAGGAAAATTTTCCAGAACTATAGTAGCAATCATAGAAATCTATGTGTTCAAGGCCAGGCGTGGTGGCTGAAGTCTGTAATCCTAGCCCTTTGGGAGGCCGAGGTGGGTGGATCACCTGAGGTCAGGAGTTCAAGACCACCCTGACCAACATGATGAAACCCTGTCTCTATAGATAGATAGATAGATAGATAGATAGATAGATAGATAGATAGAAATCTAGAATGCTAGAAATCTGTATGTTCTAGTTTAAGGTCCCTCCACAGTCAGGCCTGCAGTCCTTGAGTGGATCGGTGATTGAAATCACTTTTCTTTGTATACCACAGTTTTCCAAGGAGAAAAGGAAAGAAAATACAAAGGTTTGGTTCAACAAGAGGAACGTTTGATGTCAGCTCTATTTTCTCAGCCAGTGAGTGGCAGAATGCCTCTGTTTCTAGCCATTTACTTACTTTGAACCCGGACAACTTATTTTCTAAAAAGACATTACTCGTGGTGGTTTGTATATGAAAACTGTAGAATTTTTCATTCCAAAGACACATGGAAATACCTTTTTATGCTTCTAACAAACAGTAAAAGACTGTGCACACAGAGCATCTATTGTAAGTAAATAATAAGTTAAGCTGAAGGGACACACACAGAATCTATACCAGGCATATCTGAGGAGGAACTCGTGTGCCAACCCCAGCCTTCCGCGCCTGTGACATGAGCCCTGAGAACTAATCAGGTGATTCTTTGACCAGACCCAGAAGGTGATGTTGAAAGCTTAATGTAAGCAGAGTCCTTCCAGGCGGCTGAAATGACTAGTTCAGAGTTGGTACTCATGTTGAAACCTGTATTAGTTTTATATTGCTGCCCTAACAAATTACCACAAAAATAGTGGTTTGTAGAATCCAAATTTGCTATTCTGCTGTTCTTTAGGTCAGAATTTCAACATGAATCTCGCTGAAGTGAACCTGAAATGTCGCCAAGGCCGTGTTTCTTTTGGAGGCTCTCGGGGAGAATCTTTTTTTTTTTTTTCTTTCCTCACTCTGGTTGCTGATAGGATCCATTTCCCTGTAGTGGAAGAACTGAGGTCCCTGTTTTCTTACAGACTATGAGCTGAGGGTAATTCCTGGCAGCTAGAGACTGCCATATATATATATACACACACACACACACACACACGTACATACATACATACATACATTTTTTTTTTTAACTTCATGGCTCCTTCCTCTATCTTTGAAGCCAGCCATGGTTTAACAAACCACTCTTGTGGTTTGACTCTCTCCTGTTTCTTCTGTTGTATCTGTCGGACTGATTTCTCTCCTGCTTTTAAGGATTCATGTGATTACGTTGGGTCCACCCAGATCATCTGGGATAATCTCCCTATTTTTAAGATCTGTATCATAATTCCATCTGTAAAATCCTGTTTGCCATGTAACATAGCATACACAGATCTAACAACCAGCCAAGACCATTGGGTCCAAAACCCTGTCGCACTATTTATGTACTGTCCCCACTCTAAGTAGACTGATTCTGCATGTGTGTTCAAACACTGCAGACATTTGACTTGTGTTCTGGGATGATCCTCCTCCTTTTTCATATAAAATATTCAAAGTCACGGACCAGAGCATTCAGAACCACCATCCAAGGCAGCCCATGATGGCCACTGGCACAGGACTCACCTCAACCTGCCTTTTGAACCTCTTCTTTCACAGTCCCTGCTGGAATTCATTGTTTCACCATTTAAGTCCAGCTGTTGCAAAAGAAGTATTGTTGGAATGTCTGCCATAAGAGCACTGACTCTTTGATACTATTTTATTATCTACTAGTTCTGTTGATTTCTACTCACAAAGTATGTCAAGGAAGATAATGAGAATGTAGAAATGTAAAAATTATTAAAACAAGAAGCATTT
Source organism: Cacajao melanocephalus (assembly GCA_963573385.1). Taxonomy (NCBI): domain Eukaryota; kingdom Metazoa; phylum Chordata; class Mammalia; order Primates; family Pitheciidae; genus Cacajao; species Cacajao melanocephalus. The sequence goes on along the minus strand of CAUYLG010044985.1, from coordinate 127,636 downwards.
CTACTTGCCACATAAGTGCTAGGTAAAACACATGAACGAATGAGTGAATGGATGATTCTGAAGACTCTTGAAGATGTCTGTAGCAGATGGTATCAGATCCCTGATGTTTTATTTTGTCACCCACTCCTTTATGTCAAAGGCTGCCTATGAAAAACACTCATGAACCTCTTTTTAAAAATTCTTCAATGTATTTTATTTTTTCATTATTATTTTATTTTTTAAGTTCCAGGGTACATGTGCAAGATACACAGCTTTCTTACAGAGGTAAACATGTGCCATGATGGTTTGCTGCACCTGTCAACCCACCAACTAGGTATTAAGCCCAGCATGCATTAGCCATTTCCCCTAATGCTCTCCCTCCCATCACTCTCTCCCGAGAGACCCCAGTATGTGTTGTTCCCCTCTGTGTTTCCATGTGTTCATTGTTCAGCTCCCACTTACAAGTGAGACCATGCAGTGTTCAGTCTTCTGTTCCTGCGTGAGTTCGCTGAGGATAATGGCTTCCAGCTTCATCCGGATTCTTGCAAAGGACATGATCTTGTGCTTTTATCCAGAACCTCTTCACAAGGGTTGTTTTTCTGGCTATGGGACACATTCTTTTCATGGACTGAGCAAGCAAGCGTCAGGGAATTAACAGCCCTGGAAAAAGCACTCAACTTAGGATAAATGGGAACTTGGTGGTGCATGCCTCAGCCCTCTCACACTCTAGGGTGAGTGAGGCAGCATTGAGGTGTGTTCTGTCATTTCCCAGAACTCCTCAATGGGATTAAGCTCCGGTTGCTCACAGTGGGCACTTGAGTGTTAGCAAAACTTAATTGTCTTCCTTCTTTCCATGTCTCAATTTCCATACCCCATTGGTGTTCCCTTACATCACTCTCAAATGTACAATTGGCATTTAAATTTTACCCCAACTCTGCCTCCAGGAAAATCGAAACTAAAATAGTACATTCACTATAATGAGACACCGTAGCCTAATAATTCCATGAAGTAAGGTTTTCTGATCAGTGGATATTCTCATTATCATCCTTTGTCATCTTTTAGCCCTTCCCCTCTTTCCCCTCATTTACACAGTACATCACTGTTATTGGAGGATGTGAATTCTTTGATTATTGAATGAGATTGAAAACAACTGAAGCTTGATTGTGCACTCATGGTGCATTTTCCAACAGTTAAAAAACTTGCACTGGGCTAACTGGGTGATCGGAGCACAGGCTTTTGATGGCACGATGTCTTGCCCATATGTGAGGAGACTGATGTATTTGCTGTAATGAGTACATTCCACTCATTTACGCTTGCCTGAGTGCGGTTTCTCATTTGCAGGTTGCTTTTAACAATATAGATGCTTTCCTGGATAGAGAACATGGAGGCATGATTTTGGAAAGCTTGTCTGCCTCAGATATACCCACGCATACACAGATACATGCATATACAGAGTATTCTGCTGATAACAACTTGGAGATTTCAATATTTTTTGGTAATTTTTGTAGTCTTATTTTCGGGAGTTGTGTATTCTTAATCTTGATTGCATATATGTCTTGACATCTTTATGCTGAAGGCACGTTTTTATAGATGTCTGAATTAAACATTGAACTCTTTTCAAGATAGCTGAGTTAACATTTAAGTGATTTTGATTAACCTGGGTTTGCTTATTTGCTCCTAAATGCTCTAATGCAGAGCCATCTCCCTTGGCATGAAGTGATCTGGGAGTACAGCTTTCGGAAGAATAATTTTCTAAATAGCTAGGAGCATCCTGCCCAGAATCTTTCCCAAAACTGGCCTCAAACTAAGGAATTGAGGTTTAGCTACCCCCTGCCCTTAGCCATTCAGGTGGTGCAGATTGAGAAACTGGAATCTACCTGTACAGACACCAAACTGACCAAGGGTGACAAAACCAGCGCTGACAAGGCAGTGGTTATCGGGTAGGGGAATGGTTCATGAGCTAGGAAGCAGGACTCAGCTTGGAATCTGGAAAATCCTTAGTGCATGTGGTTTTGCCCAGAGTGGCATGTTGTCAAGTTGTCCTCAGGCTACATTTGCCATTAAGAGAAATGAACTTCAAAAAACAGCATAGCCCTTCACAAGCCTATCTTTACTCAGAGCCTGAGAAAGGAGGGTCCCATATGGCTTATCACATTACAACTTCTTACAAGCTCAGCTTCTCGGCTGCTACTCTGAAGCTTCCATTCTGCTTAGTACTGGTTCTTTGGTATCATAGAGGAATGAGATTATTGTAAAAGCTTTTATTGAGCGTATACTATATACACCACTAGGAAAATATAGTAATGTCTTGCTGTCAAGGGCTATACATTCTACTAGGTGGTGTGCAAAGGTACATATACATAATTATAATGCAAAGAAAAAGAAAACACCATTTGTTAGGCGTGAAATGAGGTATTAGAAGAGCTCAGAGAAGGGTATTATTACTCCTTCTTGCCTCCTAGCTGCAGAAACTGTGGCAGATCATTTAAAGGATATATTTGTGTTACGTACATATTATATTGTGTGTATCTGCTAATTCTTGGATTATTGACTAGATATGAAAGCAACTGCAATTTGATCATGCGTTCATGTTGCGTTTCCCCACAGCTGGAAAACTTGTATTGGGCTGACCCCAACCCAAGTTTGCCCAGATATGTATACGTGTGTGTGTGTGTGTGTGTGTGTGTGTGTGTGTATACACATATATATGTACATATATATACACATTTATGTATCTATGTATATATATGTGTGTGTATATATGTACATATCTTACATACCTGTGTATCTACACAGACATATATTTATGTGTGTGTGTGTGTGTGTGTGTGTATACATATGTGTACACCCATATAACCTGGGTAGTTTATACATATATTTATTTGCCCAGTTTTAGAATACTACCTGAGTTCTAGGTCCTTACACACAAAAGGTTACTGTTTATTTTAACTTAAATATCACGTAGACATCTTTTTTTATTTTTTGTTTTGTTTTTTCTTTTGTTGTTTTGTTGAGACGAAGTTTTGCTCTGTCACCCAGGCTGGAGTGCAGTGGTACAATCTCAGCTCACTGCAGCCTCCGCCTCCCGGGTTCAAATGATTCTCCTGCCTCGGCCTTCCAAGTAGCTGGGATTACAGGTACAAATCACCACGCCTGGATAATTTTTGTATTTGTAGTAGAGATGGGGTTTCACCATGTTGGCCAGGCAAGTCTGGAACTCCTGACCTCAGGTGATCCACCCATCTTGGCCTCCCAAAGTTTTGGGATTACAGGCATGAGCCACTGCATTCAGCCCACTTAGACATCTTAAACTTCGTATACCCAAATTCACCTTCCGCATCTACACCTTCCATACATACCCCCTCCCATTAATCTGCCCTTCCTCCCTAGTCATGTGTCTTTATAACAGCTCCTAATTCAATTGTTGGGACAAGAAACTCAGCTGTTGCCCTTGACTTCCACATCTTTTTCACCTCTACCCTTTCCTTTAGAGTTGTGATTCCTCATATCTCTCAAGTCTGTGAATTCCTCTCTAAATTCACTCTTATAAACTCTCTCTCTCTGTTACAAAGTCATCACGGTTTCTTGTCTAGATTATTCCAATAGCATTCTAGCTATCTGACCTGTTTTCTAGTCTTGGTACCTGTTAGGGTAAACATATATCTTGGGTTACCTGGAACAATCGTAGTTACAACTGTTCTCCTGGTATAATTATTAACATCACTTCCTTCTTTCCCAAGAAAGTCTCGGTTTGGAGAATAAATTATGATCACTCAACCTTCTATTCACTCCTTAGGGCCATAGTGACCTTTTACAGGCTTAATTAATGCTACTCTTATTGTTCATTCATCACCTTCATTACAATGCTTATCACCTTCCTTACACTCACCCACAATCTGTTATTACCTAGTTTGTTTTGTGGTTTACTTGGTCCTGGTTTCTCAGTCCTCTGTCTTCCCACTCCCTTTAGACTGAATCCCCTTAGGGCCAAGACATTGCTTGTTTTACCCATAATTCTACTTTGTACTGCCTATAACATAGTAGAAACTAAATAATAATAGATGTTTGCAAATACCAATGACTATTGTTTTTTTACTGTTAATACCGTGAAAGAAAGTTGTGTGCACCAACAACGTAATTTGGTGGAAAGATAACCTTTATTTTAGAAAGCTGCCCTTCATAATATGTCAGAGGATCTTCCGCTTTTGGCCAGGGCAGAATGACTTACACCATAAACAACTTTGATGCTGGACAAAATATATGAGGCATACTTTTTCAGGTAGTGGGTGCCCAGCAGCGTGGAGTTGTCATCCTTCACAGAGAATCGGAGACGTGAGATGAAACCCCTGTTGACCCAGTTTTATTCCTGGGAGGAAAGTCTCGAACATAGATGCACTGAGATAAAGAATTTAGAAGTTAGGGATAATGAGGTAGCTGGGATTTGTGGAGCCAGCTACTAGAAAGGGCAGATGTGTGTAGGAGAGAGAAGTCTCCATGCCCTGAGTTCTTGGCTGAGAAATAAGCCACTTACGTACAGAGTCAGGCTCTGTGAGTCCTCACAGGGAGGGTTAACTGTGACATGGAGGCCAAGGTAGAGGTGGAAGAGGTTGTAGGCTTTCAGTTGAGACTCCAGAAAAAGATCAGACTTGAGGAGTGAAGTGTGTATCTTAGGGCAAGGGTCAGCAAATTATGCTCTACAGGCCACATCTGGCTGTGGGCTGTCTTTGTACAGCCTATAATCAATTAAAATTGTTTTAAAATGATTAATAATATGTGGCTGAGACTGTATTTCACCTGCAAAGCTTAAATTTTTTGGTATCTGGCTCTTTTAAGAAAATGTCAGCCAATCCCTTCCCTGTAGTAAGGGGGGTGCCTGGTGACTATAGACAAATCCTAAGTAGACCTTTCCAACAAAGCATAAAAATCAGCTTGACAGGGTCAAGAGCATACGTGAGTTAATCGAGTGCTTTCAGAACAAAACTCAACCACCATTTAAAGAAAGACAGTATGATTCAGACCCCCTACAATTCATTCTCTGTATTGAAATTCACACAATTGAAATATCCAGTAGCACAAGAAAAAGTAATTCCAGCCCTTTGGGAGGTCGAGGTGAGCGGAGCACTGGAGCCCAGGAGTTCAAAACCAGCCTGGGTACCATGGCAAAACCCCTTCTCTACAAAAAAAAAAAAAAAAAAAAAATATATATATATATATATATATATATATATATATACACACACATATATATATATATACACAAAAATTAGTTGGGCACAGTGGTACATGCCTTTGGTCTCAGCTACTTAAGAGGTTAGGGCAGGAGGATTGTTTGAGCCCAGCAGGTCTAGGCTGCAGTGAGCTATGATTTCACCACTGCACTCCAGCTTGGTTGACAGAGTGAGATCTTGTCTCAAAAAAAAAAAAAAAATACATAAATAAATACTAGATGCGTAGAATAGAAAAAAATTGACTGACAAGGTAGAGCACAGCTTGACAAACCACGGTCTGTGGGACGGCTCCCTGTTTCTGTAAATATTCTTATTTCATTGGAATGTAGTCATTCCCGTTTGGTTCCGTTTTGCCTGTGGCTACTTTTGTGCTGCAATGGCAGGGTTACACAGTTTCAACAGAGACCATATGGCCCACAGAGTCTACAGTATTTGTTTTCTGACTCTTTTAAGGAGATGTTTTGACCACTGATTAGGAGAAAAAATACTCAGTAGAAAGGGACTACAAGATGACTCAAGTGTTAGGATTTGAGTAGACAAGACTTTGAAATAAATTTTACAAATATTGGAAGGTTTACAGGAAAAGATGAACATGATGAGTTTGCAGATGGGAAGTGTCAGAAATATAATGAAAACCATAAACAGGAACCAAACTGAGATTCTGTTAGGTTGGTGCAACAGTAATTGCGGCTTTGCCATTAAATTAATGGCATTAAATTAATGGCAAAGATGCAGTTACTTTTGCATCAATGTAATGGAATTGAGAGTATAGTATCTGAAATGTAAACATCAGGTTGTAAAATGCTGAATAAATAAATCAGATAACTTGAAGATAGAGCAGAATATAAGTGAGAAACAGAAGAAAAAATATTGAAAAAAGAATTGAGCAAAGCCTCAGTGATTTATGGGAACTATTCATTTAAATACATATAATTGGACTTCTGAATGGAGACAAGAGACAGACAATGGGACAAAAAAACGATTTTAAGGAATAAAAGCTAAAATTTTCCAAATTTGGTAAAACCATCAGCTTCTACTCCAGAGAGCGTGGGAAAAACCAGTGGTATAAATATGAGAAAAAAAATTGTACCTGAAGACATTATAAAGAAACTGCTCAGCTGGGCACAGTGGCTGTAACCTCAGCACTTTGGGAGGCTGAGGCGGGCAGATCACCTGAGGTCAAGAGTTCAAGACCAGCCTGACCAATATGGTGAAACCCCATCTCTACTAACAATACAAAAATTAGCCAGGCATGGTGGTGGGTGCCTGTGTCCCAGCTACTAGGGAGGATTTTGAGACAGGAGAATTGCTTGAACCTAGGAGGCAGAGGTTGCAGTGAGCCGAGATCATGCCACTACACTCCAGCCTGGACAACAGAGCCAGACTCTATCTCCAAAAAAAAAAAAAAAAAAAGAGAAACCACTGAAAACCAAAGATACAAAGATGCATTTTCTTTTGGAAAAGAGATCTATGTTTGTCTACTGTGCAGCATCTGCTCTGTGTAACGAGTGTAGGTAACTAAGTCCTCTAAAGCCATTCCCCAGTGAGACATTGGGAAAACTTCTTCTGGGACTGGAAATGATGAGGTTGGGAAGGAGTAGGGGAGCTCATTGAGAGTAGAATCAAAGGGAAGTCAAAGAGCGAGAAATAATGAAAAAGGGGGCAAGGAACTCCCCAAAGTGTAAAAGCAGCATATAGCAAATTCGATAGTAGCCAAGATGACGTTCCGTGTTATTTGAAATGTGCTACTCATGGGGCTGAGGTTGTGGAGTGGCTCTCACTACAGGCAAATTGGTTTTGTTCTTTTGCATAGGTGCACACTGCAGTGATGTTGCATACATAGGGAGTCCTCTCCTGGGTACCAACAGTAAAAGCGCTTTGCTGCTCAGCGATGATCAGAAAGTCTTCACATGCAAGCAGTTACTGGTTTTAGTTAAGTTACTTATGGAGCACTGACAGATTGCCCAAAAACACTCTAGAAGAGTTGGGAAGTGGAAAACTTTCAGTTACTGACTTACCTTGGGACAGTGTTTCTTGGCATACATGATTGGGGGAAAGAAAGATAAAACAGTTGCAAATATTTAAGAATCTGGAGGTTTTACAGAAATAGCCAGATTTTGGGGGGCTTCTCTTTAAAACGATAAATATTAAAAAATAAAAACCCAGGCAACTTTGCATTTGCATTCCAACATGGAAGCAGTTTACTGTGACTGAATAACCATGGCTTTATTTGAATGAGGCATACTACACTCTGTCACAGTCCTCACACTTCCCTATTAGTCCCCAACACTGACAGCAAGTGTCAGTTGCTGTTTATCTTCACACTTGGGCTTATTCTTTTTCTTTATGGTAGAATTAAGTAGAAATGAAATAGTTTCTTTTACCCAAGTCTTTGTCAAAACCAGAAAAATAAAAGACCGAGAAGAGTGCCATGCTTTAGAAAAATGTTAACAAAATAGGATATACCAGATTTCTTTGTGGAAGTGTAAAATATTTTCATATGCCTAATATACAAAAAAATAAGCTGTGTACTTTCTCACTTGACTCAACTGGAACACCTGTAGGATACCTGCAGATATTAGGACTTCCTCAAATTGTTGCAATTGGAATACTTTTGCACTTGAAATTTTTTTCCTCCGAATAATACACCATCATGCTAACATAGGTTAGCAATACAAAGTATAAACAGTTCTAAATACCCCGTTCCCATTTCTAACCAAGATATCCACTTGTAACAGTGTCTACATAATATGGAATCACCAGTTTAAAGTCCCATTCCAATGTCGTGGTTGATATGCCCACTCATATACCTCCTGTGAGCCCTGGGGATAATGACACAGTTTCTTGTACAATTTAAGTGGTGTCACCTCTCTGGAGACCAGTGAACAGACTGCTGGTTGTTGTCTTAGTTAAACACTTACTTTCTCACAATTTTCTAACATTGCATTTCTGGAACAGCTTGGAAATGTGCAGTGTTATCTGGTGTAAGTGGGAGAGGTGGGCACAGGCATCCGTCTGATTTCCTGGAACGGGGCCATTTAGTTACTGGATGAGACCCCAGAGGTTTTCTTTGCACAGACTTCTCCTGATGCCCTTATAATTTTCTGCCCAGAAATCTCTTCAAGGCCTGTGGAGTTTTAGCTCTGGGGGATGATTCCTCTGAGTACGCGGCTTTCCAGCTGCACACACAACACTTCAATCAGGGTAGTCGTCTTTCAGACAATCCATGAGGCAAAATGTTGGCATTGGCGGGCAAGGTCCTACCAGCCCGATTGTTGCAAAATACGCTGGTGATCTCTGTGTGTAACTGACCAAAGTAAATGCTGTTTTGCAAACTGCAATGAGTTTTACATGATGTATTTTCCTACAAAAGTTAAAATGAGAATTTCAGGTTAGTGTAGGCGGTGAAGCTACTACATTTATTAGCATCAAGAGCACAGAGTCTCAAAGATGAACTAATCTGTGAATTACTGTGCCATTTGTAACATCATAAACACGGACTAATGGGGATATGGTACAGTGGAATGCTGGTATTTGCAACCTGTCATCATATTAGTACAACGATGAAATTTGCTGCTAAGTTCCTCAGCAGATATTCAGTATCATGTTTGCGCCTTCTTGCTATAATTTGTACTGTATTAGTAGCATCTTACCATATTAGTGACTTTAAAATGTTGTTAAAATTATATCTCTCAGGTTGATGGAAATGGAATGTTGTGAGGTTGTGCAAGTATTAGTCACATTAAACTTGCCCTGTTAGCAGCTTTTCCTTGAACTGATACTTAAATGAGGTTTTCATATAAACAAAATGTGCTTCTGAGATGTGTTTCCAGCTACAACCAATTTCTCCCAGTCCATTAGCTACTTTTTATCCCTTTTAAGAAACTTGAGATTTTGCTTTTACTGAGGAGCCAAAGTGTTTGTGCAACTCATTAGGCCAACCAGTGGGAAAGTGAACTCAAGGGCTCTGCTGTCTCCTGAGTTACTCTGCGGCCTGGTGAATGCGCCATTACTTCCATTACCCTTAAGACAGGTGAGCACCTTTTGATATTTTCCTGTCTGTCCCTATCTGTACCACTTGCTCCTTCTTCTCTTTGGCTCATGAGAAAGGCTGGTAACTCCGCTGTTCCTTCATTCTCATCTTTAGTCTCTGGATTTTCAAACGTCGTCTTCTTGCAGAAGAAGAAGAAAGGAGTACTGAATCGGCAAACCACCTAGGGTCCACTCTATAGGGTTTTTTGGTGTTAGGGAAGCTGGTTTAGAAACCGCCTTAGGAAATAACCTCAGCCAGAAATGGTTTGACTTTGTAAAATGGCTTTTTCTCTTGTTCATAATCCACCCCATAGACATTCTCTCTCTCTCTTTCTCTTTATATTTTTATAAATAAATATATATATAAAGATATATATATATATATAAAGATATATATATATATAAAGATATATATATATATATATATATATATAGATATATATATATATATATATATATATATATATCTTTTTCCTTCTTTTTTTCCAGAGTCTGACTTTTATCACCCCGGCTGGATTGCAGTGGCAGAATCTTGACTCACTGCAACCTGCACCTCCCAGGTTCAAGTGATTCTCCTGCCTCAGGCTTCCTGAGTAGCTGGGATTACAGGCACCCTCCACCACACCCAGCTAAGTTTTGTGATTTTAGTAGAGATGAGGTTGTGCCCACTTTGGCCAGGCTGGTCTGGAAACCCTGGCATCAAGTGATCCACCCGCCTCAGCCTCCCAAAGTGCTGAGATTACAGGGATGAGCCATCGCACCGGGCCAAGACCCTATTTTCAAATGAGGTCACATTCTGAGGCACTGGGAATTAGGGTTTCAGTGTATCCTTTTTGCAGGAACATGGCTCAACTCATGACAGCCCACAGCATGTGTGTATCTATCCCGTATGGTATACGTTCTCAATCAGCAGGGGCCATACAGTGTCTGTTGCTGCCTCTAATAGTGACACTGCTACAGGTCAGATGAAGGATTATTATCAGACTCATTGACTTCACTTCTTATCTCTGCACCATCGCCTGTGGCCAGGGGCTGCATATGTTCATTGACCAAATCCAGTTTTCCTTGCTCATTATGCATCTGGCTCTGCCCCAGCTGGAGCTTGCAAACTGAGGGTTGTGCAGGGAAAGTTTTTAAAGGAGAGAGACCCGTGTGTGTGTGTGTTCCTAAAAGAAGACCGGGGCTGGTGGGGGCGGGGGGGCATGGCAGGGGAAAGGTAGGCTGAGCAGGCACAACAACAAAAAAAAACCCACAGATTTCTTCATACGGAAAGTTGTGCATGAGCGGAACCACAGTTTGACTGCATACCTGCATTTTGTCATGAAGCACACGCCCCCAGGATAGAAGGAGACATTCAGCAACTCAGAGTCCTTTGTCAAGTTCAGGTTGTAAATTCTTGGAGAATTTAGAGGCAATGTCACATCTGTTTCTCTCCCTCTGTATAAAGAAAAATAAAATGCCATATTGAATAAGTACCTCATAAAGGCTTTTGCATTACGATGGAGAGAGAACCAGAAAGATGAGAGTGAAAAATAAACATTTTCCAGCATGGCAGGAGGGAGGCTTTGGAGGGTGCTTGAGATGTTTAAGCTCATGTCTTGATCTAGGTGGTGATTACAAAGGGTTGTGTGTGTGTGTGTTTGTCAAACTGTACCCTTAAGATTTGTGTGTTTTACAGAAGCATGGTTGCTAGGGGCTGGAGGGCAATAATAGGAAGTTATTATTAAGCGGGTATAGAATTCCAGCTTTGCAAGATAAAGAAAAAAGTTCTGTGGATGGATGGCAGGGATGGTGGCACAGCGATGTGAATATACTTAATGCAGCTGAACTATACATTTAAAATGGTGAAACTGTTAAATTCATGGTATATATATTTTACCACAGTTTGAAAAAAGACAACCATACTTTACTATGTCAATATTGTTTCTCAGACAAAAAGTAAAAGTAAATACAATAAAATGTCCCATCCCCATTTGTATTGGGGCATCATGAGAAGGGTTGAACTGACCTCTGATTTCACGCGTCATAGACAGGCAATTTTAGGGATCCCGACTGCAATATCTCAGCAGATTGTTGAACACTGGCATAAATAGATTATTTCCTCCAATGCCTTGCCTATCATTCTGTACCTTCTTCGGCTTCCTAAATCCTATCAGCGAGTAACCTGTCTTTATCCTGGCAGAACTGCCTTCAGTGTGATTTCAATGCCAAAGTAATGACTATTTGTACTGAATACATTCACCAGAGCCTCAGTCCCTAGGGAGTGTGTATTTTTCTTCTTCGTGTTTGTTATAAAGTTTCCAGGTCACCATTCCTCTAGTCATTTAAGCTGTCTGGCCTGTTCGGAGATTCCTCAGTGATTTGCTGTCTTGGTACCCTCTTATCCTGGTCCATGTTCTCCTGGGGTACACTCACAACTTTATTTTTCTTTTTATTTACTCGTTTATTTTTAAGATGGAGTCTTGCTCTGTCGCCGAGGCTAGAGTGCAGTGGCACAGTCTCGGCTCACGGCAACCTCTGCCTCCCTGGTTTAAGCGATTTTCCTGCCTCAGCCTCCCGTTCGTTGGGATTACAGGTGCCTGCCACCATGCCTGGCTAATTTTTGTGTTTTTAGTACAGACGGTGTTTCACCATATTGGCCAGGCTGGTCTCAAACTCCTGACCTTGTCATCTGCCCGCCTGAGCCTCCCAAAGTTTTCTGGGATTACAAGCATGAGCCATTATGCCCCGCCTCAACTTTATTTTTCTAGCTGCATGCAGGAGTTTTGGAATTGGCTGCCATATGAACCCTGGGCATTAGGGCATGCTTCCCATCACTGATGATGCTAAATAGTTCAGCCCTCTTCATCTCTCCCTGGTTCAAGCCATCATTGTTCATTGCTTGGAAGACCACAATGACCCCTTGACTGGCCTTTTTACTCTCACTGTGCCTCAAGGCCACAATCCATCATCAGGACCAAGGGAGTCTTTGAGATAAGTCATTCCCTCATTGACCTTCCTTAGCAGATTCTCCTTGCTTGTAGAGCAAACCCCAGATTGCACCTTTGATAACTGAGGCTCTTCATAAACTGCTGTTTACCTCACTTCCCATCCTCAGCCCTTGCGAGTTACTGGCTCTAGCCACAGTGGCCTTATTTTATTTTTATTTTTTTGAGATGGAGTTTCACACTTTTGCCAAGGCTGGAGTACAGTGGCATGATCTTGGGTCACTGCAACCTCCATCTCCCTGGTTCAAGCGATTCTCTTGCCTCAGACTCCCGAGTAGCTGAGATTACAGGTGCACACCACCATGCCCGATTAATTTTTGTATTTTTAATAGAGACAGGATTTCACCTTGTTGGCCAGGCTGGTCTTGAATTCCTGACCTCCGCCAGCCTCAGCCTTCCAGAGTGCCGGGATTACAGGCGTGAGCCACCATGTCTGGCCCACACTGGCCTTACTAAGATGCAGAATATGGTTATAATATTCATTCTAGTGACCCTGTTTGTGTATATATGTCCTAAACCTTAGCTGTGATAACTTGGCCACTCCTCATGGGAAGACAAACGGAAAGATATTCCTGGCTTTAGAAAAATTTACCTCCCAATGCTGGAAAAATAGAAGCACTCATTTCTCACCAGTGATGAGAATGGGAGTAGCAGGAACTTCATAAGGAGGACATTATTTATATACTTTTTAATTAATTTGTTCGTTGACTCAATACAAATTGATCATTTCACTACACCTGTGTTTTATATCTCAAGTTAGGAGTTGGGTAGTCAAGTGATGGTTTTATTATTGTACATATTTCATAATAATTATATATTTTAAATACTTCATAATGAATAATTTTTAAAAATTATACTGATGACCCTGGCCTTGGTAACATGCATGATTGGAGCAATAATACCTGCCTGGAGAATCCAGTGATAGGATTGCTCTTATTGATGAACTAATATGTTTAACTATCCTCCTGTTGAGGTCAGTTTTTTTAGTGGCATAAATATTCCTTCCAGGCAGTGGAGTTTGGGATAATATGGTAGAAATTCTTGGAGTTTCTCCTAAAGGAGAAGAATCTGCCTTGGCTCCTGTGGCCAGAGAGATCACAATTGGAAATGAGCAGCCATGTGGTTGAAAGTGGAAGTGATCGACTTCCTCCCACCGTGTCCAGTTCACAGTGTTGGTAGGTGCTAACCATCCCCGTTAGCAGGATGCTGGAGAAAGACTCTGGAAATCACTCCTTGATGTCCAAATTCCCTGTTATCTATCTTGGTAAACTCCAGCCTTCTAGCTGGATATTTTAGCTACTGCAACATTGGAGACTTATGGTTCTGAATGAGTCTGCCTTCTCAGGACTTCTGTGGTACAGAATATGTTGTCAAGTGATGTCCTGTAAACACCTATTAAGTGAAGGTTCCAGGCGTGGCATGTTGGTTTGTGCTTGTAGTCCCAGTACTTTGGAAGGCTGAGGTGGGTGGATCACTTGAGGCTAGAGTTTGAGACCAGCCTGGGCAACATGGCAAAACCCTGTCTCTACCAAAAATACCAAAAATTAGGTGAATGTGGTGGTGTGCACCTGTGCTCCGAGCTACTAAGGAGGCTGAGGTGGGAGGATCAGTTGAGCCTGGGAGGTGGAGGTTGCAGTGAGCTGAGATCATGCCACTGCACTCCAACCTGGACGAGCGAGTGAGACCCTGTCTCAAAAAAAACAAAAACAAAACAAAACAAAAAAAACAACAAAACAAAACAAAAAACCAGGTTTCAGCACTGATTCAGTTGAGTTTATCAACTCGTTTTTCACATTTAGTTCAATGTTTAGTAACACAACTCTTTAATGAGGACTTGCTGAGTTTCTTTCATAAAGTTTAAAGTTAGATGCTGATTGCTGTTTATGATTAATATATCACAATGGCATTCAATTTCTGTAGTAGATCAGAAGCCATTGAAACAGATAGGCCACGAGTAGCTTAATCAGTGTTGGTTTCAGACTGTTGCTTTGCAATTGATTAATTATTGTGTTGAGTTGATAACTGATAACTGGATTAGTTATTTTAAAATAATTTCTCTTGAAGCTTGAGAATAGGAGTTGTAAATGTTTCCACCAGGAAAGCAGCTCCGGACCTACCAGCCTGCTTGTAAATAGGGGGAAAAATGGTTTTGAATGGAATATTTAAATATGTTTACTTTGTTATTAAAATGATTTAAAATGGAAGGTTTTAGGGGTAGCAGTAAATAGAAAATGTCATTCTGCTCATTTCAAGGAACAAGGTTTGAGGAATTGATTGAATCATCAATTTGGTTATGAGCAGAATTTCAAACATGGAAATAATTTGCTGACACCCCCCGAGGGGACAGCCCACTGAATGTTCCATTCCGTCTGTTTAACCTCTGGACTCCAGAGTACAGGGATTGTCACACCTCCCACACTTGATTAATGGGAAACAGCTGTCTCCTGCTTGTGACACAGTGATAAAATGTTTCTCCATCTTAGGGTAAATCTCATTCCTTGCAGAGGGACCACATGTTCAAGCAGGTGGGAGAATGAATGGGTGCAAACTCAGAAGGGGCAGGAAGAGCATAACCAGGAGACTCATTTAGGCTCGCAGAAGCTGGAGATTAAATATAAAAAACAAGAAGTGACAGATACCAGTCCCTTGGTGTATTGGAGGCTGTGAAGCCTAGATTGTATATACACCTCACCGTGGATCAAATGTGTTTTTTTGGTTGGCTTTCTCAGAGCTTGTAAGAGATCTCAGTCTACTCACTCAGAGGCAAAAGAAACAACTTATTACATTATTCATATTTAATCAGTTTAATTTTAAATCCAGATTCTTATCCCTGTCAGGCAAAATGTTCACTTTCAGCTGTTTCACTCCTTTCCCTTTTCCTGGAGACATGCAAGAGCCTGGGAGACGATGGTGCCCAGAAGGCACTGGGCGTGGGTCCGTTGTTAGCGGTTGCCGTGGTGACGTCTGCTACCAGGTGCACATAGTGGATCTTGGGTTGGTGGCTCACTTGGTCCTCTACCATCCTGAGGAATGGTGACTTTGTGGTGAAGCTGGGAACCCTGCCACTTATCAGCCTTCCTATCCAGAGGCACCATGAAGCTGTTTCCTTCTGGGACCTAAAGCTGTTTACCCCACTCATAGTGTTGATGCCCTGTGACCTCTTAAAGGCCCTATCACTCTTGTGGTCATCTTTCAGGTCACCTACCCTAATCCTTCCCATGAGCTTCTGATCAAACATCTGCAAGGCATGGACAAATAAATGTGTGGGGCAGACCTGGTATAATGTATTCAAGATATGGAAGGACTGTGGTAAACAGGAGAGCATGATTCAGATCCAAAGGCATTCGGACACAATTAAATAAAACAGAACACTGTGCTAGTCAAATAGACTATATATGTATATATGTGTGTATGTGTGTGTGTGTGTGTGTATTATATATATATATATGAACTAATGTATCTATGAAATACACGTGTATGTGTATATAGGTATGAACTAATGTATATATGAAATACATACACATGTATATATGTTTTATGTATTATGTATATAGGGGAATAGTGAATGAGGAGAGAAGAAAAAAATGTGGACAAAAAAAGCACATTAATATTTGAACAAATAACCTCGCTATGCTTGCCTGTAAGAGGAAAAAAGAAAAGTGAATTTGCAAGGACCTAGTAACGTCTTACTTAAAGAAACCCATTTTTTCCTTTACTTGATTTCGGCAGGCCACTTGTAAGAAACAGAGCTCCATGCAGCACTGCCCCAAGAGAAAGGGGAATGTAAAGGTGCTGCATGGTAACTGACTTCAGTGACCATGTGAGAGGGCTGAAGGATTTCAGAGGTGATATACATTTCTTCAAATTGAGCTTCAAAGACCGGAGGCTGATTGGTCTCCTGTGGTCCCTTGCCCTAAGTGAAATGCAGTTTCTCCCTAATGTAGAACAGATGACCTGTAACTCTCATTGCAGAAAATGAGCTTTGAATGAATGTAAAATGTACACATCTCTATCTGTATCTGACAATCTAATCTCTTTGTCTGTCTGTCCATCCGTCCATCCATCCATCCATCTATCTTTTCCTCTATCTAAGTATCTATGTGTCTGTCTGTCAGTCTATCCGTCTGTCTGTCAGTCTGCCCATCCATCCCACTAATGTATCAGTGTGTTACTCCGAATGGAAATAGTGAAGATAAAGTAAGTATTATATTTAACTGTAAAAGTTCTATATGAACACCATATCTAAAGCTCTGTGTGTGTGTGTGTGTGTGTGTGTGTGTGTGTGTACTTACATCTCAAATCAAATAAAGAGGCTACAAACATAAATGCCTACAAGGGCCAGGCCTATAAGGAAAATTGGTTATTCTACTTGCCAAATAACATCTGATCCCAGGGAGTGGTGGAGACGAGAGAACTGGAACACGTTTGTCACCTAAAGAGAGCAACTGCCACTCAGCACTGGCCCATGGTTATCACTATGAAAATGTAGACCTTACCTTGCTGGATCATTCCATATTTCCAGAAAATACATGCAAGTTATTATTTGAAATCTCTTGATTTTTAAAGATGAGCAAATAATAGACCTTGCCTTGCTGGATCATTCAGTATTGCCAAAAAATATGTGCAAGTTATTATTTGAAGTCTCTTGATTTTTAAAGATTGGCAAAGTTACGTTTCAGAAAGATATCCATATATTGGCTGAATGAAGTGCATCGCTGCCATGGGTTTGAACATCTGCGTTAACATTTCACCACCGCTGTATTCCGAGTGCCTACACAGAGATGGATACAGAGCACAGGTGTTCAGTAGAATATTTGGGGAATCAATGAATGAACACATGCATGCAAATTTTTAAAGAGTGGTGTGCTTAGTCATTTTTCCCTAAATTTTCCTATCAGAAAGGGCACGTTTTGTCCCTTGTACAAATTGAGAATTAGTGGCGATCATGTCTGGAGGTGATCTCTATCACCAGAAACCGTAAGGAAGATGAATTTTCTGCTTTTTCTTCACTGTGATGATGAAGTGTGTGCAGAACGTCTCCCAGCTAGGAGAAGCAGTCAATCCTGGTTTGTTCAGATGGTCCAGGTTTTAGCGTTGAAAATCCTGCATCCCGGGAAACCCTTCTTCCCAGTCAAACCAGCATGCTTGGCCATTCCATTCTCGATCCTCTTTGCTGTGATTCATGGGCTCTAACATGTAGTGAGCAGATTGGTGACTGTACATGCCTGGGGGAGAATTTTCCAGCTGGAGGCCGAGTAGTTATTTTCTTACCTGTCTGAGATAGCCAGCTTGGAGGGTGTCTCCATCACTGCTTGTTCTATGGCACAGCTTGGTGGTGGTACTCTCCAACATGCTTGGGCAGTATGCATCTTTATGGGACTACCCATAGGGCATTTTAACAGGTTACCTGCCACCTGTCTCCTGTGGCAAATGATTCCACAATTTACCTAATGATTTTTAATTATTTAGGTGACATTTTGCCACGTGCAGTTTTAGGTAAAAATTTAAATCAACAAGGGACTCGGTTAAGCAGTTTTCTCTGCATGCTGTGTACAAATATAACTAACGGTCAAAACTCAAACCTGAGCAGGAGATCATGTTTCCCCCTCTCCCCTTCTGTACATTGCCTGTTTTAATATCAATTTCTTCTTTATCCATATATCAATAATTGAACACTGCATCAATTAATATGCCAGGCAAATTGCGTTCCCCATCCTCTCATTCACGATGAATTTCAGTAATGGAGATAATTTTCAAGATAAAATATACAATTTAAAAAGGATTAAAAAGAAAAACCAATAAAGGGGAAGTGATTTATAGAAGAACAATTTTTGAGTACTTTCAGGAAATCTTAGCTGTGCATCCATGCCGATGGATTTTGTAAAGAGAGCTTATTGCAATGATCAAGTTTTATGCATGCTGCAGCGTTTCCTAGGTCTGCAGTTGCAAAGAATGAGAGAGAGGGAAGAAAGAATGTATACAGACACACACACACACACACATACACACACGTGCACACACACACACACACTCTTTAAAATTTGGTCTTCTAACGAGGGCGTATGTGTCATCTCCCTCCTTCGATTTGGAAGCTGCAGACGCATGCCAGCAAGTCGACTTGAATCTTTCCATTTGCTGGGCTTAGTTGGTGGGGCTTGGTTTTTTGCTTTTGATTTGCTGAATTGGCACACAGGCTTCTGATGGCCCATCCCCCGGCCCCCCTTCCCCTTCCCCGGTCCACACCCTGGCTGAGAGCCCCTGCACAGAGAAGAGGGGCAGCTGCAGCCGTGGGCAGGACCGCAGCCTCTGAGCCCGCAGTGACACCGTGGCGTCGGTAGATGGCTGTAGACAAGTGCGCTGAGCTGTGCGGTGTGAAGAGTAATGAGTCTGGGGAGGCCTTGACCTGCCTGGATGCTGCTTTTATCTGAAGTACATTTAAAGAGATAAAGGGGAAGCCGGGTTGCTGCACATGTTCTTTTCTCTGCGGCTGGAGCTTTACTTTGAGTTTTAAAAAAATTCTCAGATGCTGGCCTCCCAGAGTCACGGGCTCTGTGCAGCTGTGCTTGCCTCAAGAGGATCGGCCGCCTTCCTGTAAATTCCACCAGTGGGGACTTCCGTGAATCTCCCACCCGCCATCAGGAAATGGTGTAGTGCCTGTCTGTGCATGATCACACCATCGCTGGTATTATGAATAGTACCAGTATCATCAGTTTTTATTTTTGCCATTGTGGCTGGCCGCCTAAAGTGTCTGGATTTGCTCATTAAACAGCCAAACCAAGAATTTGTTACCTAAGCAGGCTTGACAGAAGAGAAAAGAAAGGGAAGAGTTAGGAAGGGAAAAGAGAGAGAGAGAGAGAGAGAGAGAAGGAGGGAGAGAGGGAGGGGAGGGAGGGGGAGAGAGAGAGAGAGGGAGAGAGAGAGAGAGAGGCAGTCAGAAGCAAGACACATCACATACAGTGCCACTGAAGGAATGTTATCCTCATAAACTCATAAACAAGCACACCAAACCTTGTGTAAGGAAAGAAGAGGGTCTCTAAGGACTTGACAGGAAAAGGCAAGATTTTCTACCCACTGGTTTCAGTTTTTCTTCCAGATACTCTTGGTGAAGTAAGGAGACTTCTGTTTGCTGACAGAGCCCTTGATTTCTCTTTCAAGATGATGATGTATTTGTGGGTAGGTAGTGTCTCTTTCGCTCTCTGTTTCTCTCTTTCTCTCTCTCTGTCTCTCTCTCTCTCTCTCTCCCTCTTTCTCTCTGATTAATAAATTGACTTCGGGGATAAAGATTGCAGCCCAGAGTAATCGCATTTTGTGTAAGGTGATTATGCTTGTGGCAGAATAATCTTACACTGCTATAGTACATGTGCTTGCCTTTCCAGTGGGAGTTTAGGCAAGACCTAGTTCATTAGCATTAAGCTGCAATTTTGTTTTCAGTTGTAAAAAGGAAACACACAAAAAATGTGTGTGTATGTGTGTATGGCAGTGGGGGTGGGGATGCACGGTTTTCTGTTTTTTGAAAACATTGATGGTGGTGAATTCAGAAAAAAGAAACGGTCTAGGAAGTCAGGTTAGACATGAAGCAAATCCTACATCACTTGTAGCTGTGTGGGATTTCATTTAATTACCAAGAATGAACTGCTCTGAGTAGTGGTGGCTTTGTTTATTTGTTTTGTTTTTGTTTCTATTTGTCGCTCAAAAGTGACTACTTATCTGTCGTTTTGGGGTTGAGTGCTATAGAGGAGAGTAGCGTGTTTTATTTGCTTTAACCAGATGTATGTCTGTATGTCTGTATGTGAGAGTGTCTTTTACAGGATTGGTCTCAAAAAAGGTAGATTTACATGCACTTATTCTGGCTTACTGATGAATACTGTGTAGTTTTTTTTTTTTTTTTTTTTTTTTTTTTTTCTGGAGACGGTATTAAAATAAAAGCAATGAAGTGGTAACCTGTAGTTATGAATTACAATATTTAACTGTTGAAACAATAAAAAAAATAGCAATCTAGCATGAATGGCTTAGAAAAAATTACTACGTTTGGGGAGACAGATATATATCCTGGTGTAGTTTAGCCAATAAAGAGCATGTGCAAATTTCTCATGCCAGTAACCAAAGTCCTGGCTCTGTGATTTCAGCTTAAGAGCAGTTGTTCCCTGCTTTGCCAAGGGAGGGAGGCGTTTTTGAGGTTCAACTCTACCAGTGTCTTTTATCAACATCATCATCACTGTTGTTTTTCGTTGTTCAGCAGACTTAGAAAAACCTCTTTTTATCCCCCTCCCTCCAGTCCCTGCTCTGGTTCAACTCAGATCTGTGAACTCTCTTTGCTGTAAAGAAAGAAGGCCTTTTTGTTGAATTCTTTGTTAATCACGTTGGTTCTTTGACCTCTGCTGGTCTCTGGGTCTGCCCTGCCCCTCAGTGAGCCTTGTCATTTACACCCCTGCCCCCTTTCTTTGGGACATTTTCCTTTGTAGCGACTTCAGCTCCATTTCTACCCAGTTTATTTTTGCACAATTTAATACAATGAATTCTGGCAGTTGGAGACAGACTTTCTCTATTATTATTTTGTCTTCATTTCAGGGCAAGTTTTCCCTTCAAGCTTGCGTATCATGAAAGAGGTATTTGGAAATACAAAACCACTAGCTAAAACTGCATAAACTTGACAGAGTTCTACCTAACATCACTGAATTCTCGTACCATTTATTTTTGACATTGGAGGTAGAAGCAGTTACGATTTTGAATCACTACAAGTGCTGATTTTTAAGCACTAAAAAAAAGTAGTCACATGGGATTATCGCCTCCATACCTAAGGAAATAATTATACTAGTATTTCATGGAGAGGAGCCTTTTTGGCTTTTATTTTATGAGCAGATTCTGGTTAATTATAAACAAACTTCAATAATTCCTTTAGGCTGTGGTGAGTTGGTTACTGGTCACACTCTTTCTCTTGAGTTGTTAAGTAGTGTCTGTGATATTATTTATGAAGTTTGTTAGCTCTTACATACGGACACATTTGCAACTCAAAGCAGAGGAAAAGCGTTGCATGTCCCAGAGCCCCCCCATCCACATTCGAAAAACTTGCTGACCTGTTTCCTATTAATTAATCTTGACTTAAAAGCAGCATCCCTCAATTTCTGTGTTCTTCTTTCAGATCAATGCATTTTAGGGCTACATGTTTTTATTAACTGCGTTTATCAAATTGAAAAATGGGTACTACCTTGCTGTCCTGTGCTCACGTATTCTATTTACATCTTTAATTCGGATTTTTTTTTATCTGCATTCAAAAAGTGCAGAGACTTTAAATTGGAACAGCTGGATGCGGGGCTGTTTAAGGAGATATGAATTAGCAAGCCGGCGTTAACACTGTGCGGTTGGAGAGGTGTTCCATTCTTTTCTTCTTCTTCTTCCTTTTTAATGCAGAGGTTCTGCTTTTGCCTTCTAGTCTGTAAATAAAGATACTCTAAATGTGGCTGATATCTCTGTTTAAGAGCTCATCTTGCTTTAGGAAAATGAGCCTCAGCTACATCGATGTGTGAAAATAGTGTTTGCTACTCTCTCATGGATATAAAAGTGAAAATGAAGAGACAAGGAGAGACAGTAAAATAGAATCCACATTCAGTTTACTCATGTCATTGTTTCTTAAATTTGTAAAGCAGTATCTTTATATGCACCTATCTGTGTTCATAGCACACAATTTCAGGGAGTGTATTTTTACTAAAATGGAAAACTTTCTGCTGGGGGGAGGTGTGGAGTACATGGTATAGTCTTCCTTCTTCTCTAGACTTACTAAGTCATTTTAGTGTGTAAGGTTGGTCCTGTGGATTTGAAAGGAAAAGAAATGCTCTGGAATCATATTAATTAAAGATAGTGTAGCTTCACTAAGCCAATCCGATTAAATAGTTACAGATGCTTAATATGTTCATCATTTAGTGTCATCTCAGATTTGTACATTTTTTCCCCTTAAATTTCTTTAGGAAAGTTTTTGTATAGGTAATCAATTTTGTAGTTTTCATTGTATTTTATTTTCCCCAAGTGAGTACAGGTTGCTGTACAGGGGAAAGAAAGTTGAGTTCTCGGCAACCATTGGCTAACGTCCTGGCAGTTTTGATTCACTAAACTTGGGCACAGTAGGAGGGGGAAGTGACCTTCCTTGTGGACTTCCCGGAAAAACAGAGAAGTTGCTTTTTCTGAGGATGTGATCTGAGCTGAGCACCAGGCTACACATGCCATAGAATGAAATAAAACCCTCTTGACCAGCACAACCCTCTGCTCTCCTGTGGTTATTTAATTCCACCAGGATTAGAGGTTCTTTGGAATATAATTGAGCTGTTTCTTCTGGGGCTGGACAGTAGGTAATTGGTACCCACTCATCTAATTCAGAAATAGGAAATCGATTCCTCTGCCCCTCAAGTCTTGGACCAAATTGTCCCTGCTTAAACTCGCCTACAATGGGTATTCATTTCTGACTTTATAACCATTCCGTTTCTCTTCACTTCTTCAGTTGATTGAAACAAAGAACTTTTTCTATTATTGTTACTTACATTTTTGCATTTACATTCCAAGTACGCTTCCTCTGTTCTTTTACTTGTAGTTAAAATATTGCTGTTTTTATTTTAACTTTTCTTTACTTTTTTTTTTCTTC
Organism: Cacajao melanocephalus; assembly: GCA_963573385.1. NCBI lineage: Eukaryota > Metazoa > Chordata > Mammalia > Primates > Pitheciidae > Cacajao > Cacajao melanocephalus. The sequence continues at coordinate 104,780 of CAUYLG010044985.1, read as the reverse complement.
CAGATTTGGTGTTCCATTTATTCATTGAAAATAACTTTACTTTATCATTTCACACTTTATCCTCACCTTTTAAAAACATCTTTTTAGAAATATCATTTTATAGAAACATACCTGTGTTTAAAATGGGAGAAGAGCAACAAGTCAAGAATTTCTGAGTGATGTCGAACAGACGGGGAGAGAGTCACGCCAGGAGGCAGCATCTCCGCTTTTACCAATGTAGTTCAATCACTTTAAAATAGGAGTCAACGAAAATGCATCAATTTTTCTACAGGATCCTAAGAGTCCTGTACCTCCCAGGGTGTGTTACCCTTGGCAGAAACTCCACCACCCAGATGGCTCCAGTTCTCAGCCTGCTGTAAGCAAACTCGTGAAGTATCCGCTTGTGGTTTATCCCTGCCCTTTCACCCATTCCCCAGTATTTTGAGGGAGCCGCCTCTGAATTCTCCATTTTCTTTCCTGAATGCTAACACTTTTTCTGGTCTGCACTCTACATTCTAGAGCTTGGTTACTAACTGAGTATAGCGATGGCTGGATTTATAGATTCCATATAGATCAGATATTGTGCCAAAATTGGAGATAAAGACTATAGTTGTTTTATTGTCTTGGATCATCATGCCAATTTAATTTAAGTTCTTTCAGGACAGAAACAAGATCTCCTTTTAGTTTGACATTTTCTTTCCTCCTTTATTTTAAACCATACATGTGCCCTTTGTAGTAAAATTAGTCAATGAGAAAAAAATAAATAGCACCCAAGATATATACTGAAACACTGTTTAAACTCAAAGATATTTAAAGACATCTTAAAGATATTTTTTTAGCATGCACACACACACACACACACACACACACATACTTAATTTCTCCATTCGAATACAGCACTGATTACAAGGTCACAAGGTAACCCATTGATTTCTCAATAGTGTTTGTTGTTCATTTCTGCTTTTGTGTGTGTTTGTGGAGAGGCAGAAATGCTGTCGCATTAAAAGCACGTATCAATTGTAAAACACATCTCCATTTCAGATACATCAAAATGTGAAGAAGGAAAAACAAAACCTCGGAGAGGAAATACTCTCTCTCAAAAAATGAGATCATACGGCTTTAGAACTTACTGTTGTGTAACCTGCTTTTATCACTTAACATTTTGGGCCATTAAATATTTTTCCACAACAGCTTCTTTGATACTGTATAGACGTGTTCCAGTGAATGGCGATTCCAGAGCTTATTTAACCAGTTCTTTGTCAGTTGCTGCTGCTTATAAAAATCTTGGCTAGTTCCTGGTATGGTGTGAATGCATTCACTAATCATACATTCATTTGTTCAGTGGGTTGATTACTGACGGAGCGTTTACGGACCTGGCCACTGTATGTGGTACTGGCCCTTGGGGGATTCACAGTTATGTTAAAAATATGTTAAAATCTGTGAAGTGCTGAAAACAGACGATTCCTAATTAATATTAGTCACCTGTTGATGGCAATTCACAAGTTTGCTAATTATTTTTTTCTTGCTTCAGGTATTCTCTCCCCTTTACCAAATCAAATGTTGGGACATCTACCTTTCACAGTGAATCTTACTTCCACTTTGGTGCACTGGAGGCCTCAGTGCTGTCTGTTTTTTATTTTTTTCCAATTTAGATGACCAATTCGTTGAATGGTTCCTTTTTTGGGAACTTGTGCTAGAAATTGTGTGTGGCGACCAAAGGAAACATTTTTGTTTTGGAGAGAGAACTTTGCGTTTTTTGTTCCAAAGTTTAGGATTTCTGTGTTTCCTATGGCTGTACTGCTTTACAGCAAAATGCCTCAGGAATACAAAGAAGACTTCTTTTCCCCCAATGAATCCTGATTCAGAAATTAATTTCTGTTTGCCTGGGAAGTTCATCCAGCACCCATATTGGCCACCGTGTATCTTAGTTAGCGGCTGAGGAAGTGGCCCCGGGAGACTCTGATTACTGTGATGAAGGTGTTCATTATACTCATCCCTTATCTTTCCTGACTGTAATGTATACTGAGCTTGCCTCTCTTGTCTGTATCACCAGGAGACAGCTCAGAGCCCTGAACGTTCTCTCGTTTCGAATATTCCAGCCTCTATGCTCTTGTTCCTCACCCAGCCCACCTCCTCTTTGACACTCTGACAAAGTCACATCCCTAATGTTGCTAAAAGAAGTTTTTGAACATTTGGAAAAGGCCAGTTTCCCAGCATCTTTAAGTCAGGTACCCATTTATCCAGATACTCTTCGGGTACAGGAAGGACGATGGACCCTCACGAACATCTCAGCCTCCTGGTTGATAAGAGGGAAGTTGGATGGATTGAAAGTTAATGAATGGGAGCTCATTTGTGACTTACATCTTCCCCCTCTGGCTTAACCACTCATGGCCTCTACTCACAGCAGACTTTCTCTGGCAGAGGGAGTAATACGCTATTTTACGCTTGAGCACCCAGAAGCCATTGATGTAAACTGATCAGTACTTTTTTTGCGTTTTCCTGAAATTCTGTTTACATGCACATTCCTCTTTGTCTGTAAAGTGGTTTGTATCATAAAGGCCCATCCATTTTCTCCCCCATTGTTATAATGCCACTAAACTCATTGGATATTTTGTGTTTAAAGATTCTTGGAAAAAATAATTGTGTGACTATATAAGACATACATAATTTTTAACGCCAAACCTGATGAATATTAATAAAAATGATAATGGAGGCTTTATGTTTGTGTTTTAAACATAGTAATTGGTCGACTGCATGTTCTTTAGTGCCAGAGGATCAGAACAAAATGGACTCAGTGTGAAATAACCCATCTGTTCTTCATTTTACATTTTGAGTGGTGTTTCATTTACCTTTTGAAAATTTCCCAAACCTTCAGACAAATACTTGATCAAATGACTTGGGTTTGAAAGGCATAAGCAAATTAGTTTTTGTGCAAATCTTGTGTCCCCATTCAGAGAAGAACAAATTGAAAAATTGATATTCAATACCAACAAGATAATTTCAGGAAGCAATAGAGCATTGTTTTGACAACTAAGGAACATGAAGCTTTTAGGACAAGTAGCAAGAGCTTTGCACATTGTGCTTTCCATTTATTATCCTAAGACATTCTAGGTGAAAAAAAATGGGAAGGAAATGTAGGAAGAGAAAGATTTGAAGACGATTTGGAGACATGCAACGCTATTTCAAGTGGTGCCGGGGACTGGATAGAATAAACCATTGCTTCCTTTGCATTCTTATATCACCTTCTCCTGATTTTATCATTTGAAGTCAGACTTTCAAATCCTGCATATTGGGAAACACAGGATTTTTTTTTGCTACCTTGACCTGGAGACTTCTGCATTTCTTTTGCAGTTTTTAATTTTTTTCAATGTGTACCTTGTTCACCCTACTCTAATGTCTTTTTAGTGGTTAGGTGGTATGGCTAAGATGGCTGATGGCCTGAAATAAGGGCACAGTGTAAAACTGTGTGTTTGTTGAGAGAGAGAGACTGAGACAGAGGCAAAGAGAGTTTTTCTGCTTACATTTAAATAACTCACTTTTGGATAACATTTGTATTATGTGTTCTCTTCAATCACACAGAATTTTGCCCCCATCTCTTAATACCTATAAAACAAATTTTACATCTGTAAACATCTATTGTGACCATCAAAGGCAAACGTTTATTGTGGGATAACCTTGTACTCTTACAGAGCGGTCTGCAGTTGTGTTATTTGCCAGTGTGTTTGTATTTTGTTGATGATATTAGTAATTTGTAATTTTTTTCTAACTAGAATGTTCTTTTGTGTGTGTGTGTGTGTGTGTGTGTGTGTGATGGAGTCTCACTTTGTCACCTAGGCTGTAGCTCAGTGGCGTGATACTGGCTCTATGCAACCTCTGCCTCCTGGGTTCAAGCAGTTCTCCTACCTCAGCCTCCTGAGTAGCTGGGATTGCAGGCACCTGCCGCCAAGCCTGACTAATTTTTGTAGTTTTAGTAGAGACGGTGTTTCATTATATGGGGCAGGGTGGTCTCCAACTCCTGACTTCAAGAGATCCACCTGCATCTGCCTCCCAAAGTGCTGGGATTGCAGGTGTGAGCCACTGCGGTCAGCCTAGAAGGTTCTTTCTTAATAGAACTCATGATGAAATGAAAACATGGTTAATTTTTTCTGGAATGTGGAGTTGTGTGTCCTCTTTTCCACTTGTTTCTCTTTTCTTTCTCTGAGTTACATTGTGAGCCCTTTCACACAAAGAAGTGTCTGAGCCTTCTCTATACTTGGATGTCATAATACACACCAGGTGGGAGCTTGGAATGTGTTTACAGATGGTGATCATGTTTGCAAGATCTCCGTTGATCACTGGACAAGTAGCGGTTTGTTTTTTTTTAATTCATTTACTTGGTAAGAAAATATGGAGAGCATCTAATGCATTAGATATTGTGTGTGCTAAGTTCTGAGGACCCAGGAGACATGCTATAATCCCAATCTTCATATAACTTCTGTGTAGTAAAGGAGACAGATAAAACACAACAGAAGAGGTAACGAAGGAACAAAACTGGCTGATGAAAGTATGGTAGCTAAAACTCATGGTTGCAGAGCTAAGTCAAGACCCAAAGGGAATATGTAGGCTGACGTATCTGAGAAGTCTAAAGATGACAGGCCTTCAGAACCAGGTGGATGCAGGTCGTCTCACCATGTCATTGAAACTCTGACTCAATTTCTCAGATCTGTTTTCCTATGTGTCCCCCAGCAGGATGGCTGAGGCAGCCACTGGTAGCTTCAGGCTGACATCCCACTGTTACGGCAGCCCCGGTGGTTTGATCGCATTCATCCAAGAAGTAATAGGCTCCAGGAAAAGTTTTGAGGCCAATTTTGTTGCACCTGGATTCAGTCTCTTGCCTACCCCTGAACCAATCCCTGACACTGAATATCTGATCCTGTGTAAAATACTTGCTGTTTGGATCTAGGAGTGGGCTCAGCCCCAGTAAGATAGGGACTGAGCTGGGCATGGTGGCTCATGACTGTAATCCCAGTACTTTGGGAGGCTGAGGCAGGTGGATCACCTGAGGTTAGGAGTTTGAGACCAGCCTGGCCAACATGGTGAAAACCCGTGTCTACTAAAAATGCAAAAATTAGTTGGGAGTGGTATTACAGATGCGCACTTGTAATCTCAGCTACTCGGGAGGCTGAGGTAGGAGAATCACTTGAACCTGGGAGGCAGAGGCTGCAGTGGGCCAAGATTGCATCACCGCACTCCAGCCTGGGTGGCAGAGCAAGACTCCAACAAAAAACAGAGACTGAGAATAGGGAAGTGGTAGTTTCCTAGGAAATTTTAAAGAGCTGTTACCAGAAAACGAAATGAAGACTGGTTAGGTAAAAACAACAGATGCCTCCTATACAAATAGACATATGTTATCATTTGCAAGGAGATCCAGGACAGAAGCAAAAAGTGTGCATGAGTGACGGAACAGTGAGAGGGGTATTGTGAATGGTGACTTAGAGCAAACTTTTCCAAGAAGGTGTCTTGTCAGCTAGGACCTGAGAGTTAGGAAGCTGCTATGAGGTGGGAGGATGTTAGGGTGGTGTGGTGGTAAGGAGGATATTCTGTTCATGGAAGTTTCAGAAGGCCAGGCTGGTTCAGCCACCGATGGGAGGAGTATGGTCGGAGAGAGAGAGAGTTCTGAGACAGGCGGGAATCAGAGCCTGGTAATTTATTGTTGCTTTGCATTTCCCCCAGTATGAAAGACCCCAGCATCTCCCATGCAACACCCTAGTGTTAAAGCAGGGGGAGAGAGAAGAACTCTATAGAATGTGGAGAAGAGTAAGGAAGTGAGTGGAATGTTCTTTTCTGTTTTAGTTGAAAAGCATTAGAGAATTGTGTGGAGTCATTTCCATCCAGGATTTTAAGCACCTCTCCATCTGCCTAAAATAATCAAATTCCATCCAATTAGACGCTGCTACCATTCATAACATGCAAATCTGCATGTGTACTAAACCCAGGGTCTCTCTGCATTCAGTTTTGATCTATATTTTCAAAGAAACCTGATCCCCCAAATCGCCACGATGATTCCTTTACAGATGCTGAGTCAGCAGGAAGCTAGTGCGTATTTACGAAAGGATTCTGATGAAAGGCAGGGGAAAAAGGAAAATCTTAAAGAAGAAAAATACAAATATATGGAAACTCTGAGGTCTCCTGCTGAGTTGGGAAGAAGGAGTTGGGGAGTCCTTGAATAAATCATAGCGGCGCACACAATGGCCTGCTTTGTCTAGTAAACTGAGCACATTTGGTTGAGGATCAGAAATACAAAACAGTTTGATAATAGTGAGTGTTGTGAGGAATTTCAAGTATTTTCAAGGGCGTTTGACTTAAATGAGCTCAGTGATGGAGTATTCAAGTAAAGCTAGTGTTGTTAATGTGCTATATTAAAAGGCTAATCAAAGAGGCAAGTGGTACAAGTGAGACCAGGAACATAATTAGTTAATGGAAGATTGAAAGTAATATGGAAGGGGCAGAAAGCGTTTTGTTGTTGTTGTTGTTGTTGTTAGAAGGAGTCTTCCTCTGTCGCCCAGGCTGGAGTGCAGTGGTGCGATCGCGGCTCACTGCAACCTCTGCCTCCAAGGTTCAAACGACTCTCCTGCCTCATTCTCCCGAGTAGCTGGGATTACAGGTGCGTGCCACCACACCCAGCTAATTTTTTTTTTTTTTTTTGAAGTAGAGATGGGTTTTTACCATGTTGGCCAGGCTGGTCTCCAACTCCTGACCTTGTGATCCACCTGCATGAGCCTTCCAAAGTGCTGGGATTACAGGCGTGCGTGAGACACTGCGTCCAGCCGGCCGTTGGTCATTTTGATTGATGGCTGCATCCTTTTGGTGGGTCAGTATCTAAACTATATCTCTTGCTAAATAGTTTGCAAATCACCTTTGTCTAGTACCTTTCTTGAAAGGTTATGGTGAAAGGTTATATTGCAAAAATAGTCCTTAGAATCAGAGATGGCAGATACTAGATGTTTAGTGAAAGTTAACTACAACCATCAATACTTTTATCATTACAAAAAAACTAAGTACAAATAATTTCTTCTGCATATGTGTGGATGTACAATGAAGGAGTGTAGATACAGGGCAGGAGAGATCACTCTATCTAGCTGCAGTAAGAAATGGCTCAAAAATCGAGGAATTTCAAGACAGCTATGCCTGGTGTAAACTCATATTGTACCAGGTTCTCCCTGTAGGATCTTTCTTGGGCGTTTTATTTAAACCCTCTTTTAAATGGGGCTAATACCAGAAGGGGAATGGGATGAAATGATACAACCATTTTTAGTGTCTAGCTGAGTGGTTTGCACTGATATGTGAGACTTTGTGGTCTTTTCTTCTCCTATTACTTGTAAACTCCACTTCCCGGGTTCAGGCGATTCTCCTGCCTCAGCCTCTCAAGTAGCTGGGATTACAAGTGCCCACCACTTCGCCTGGCTAATTTTTAGTATTTTTAGTAGAGATGGGGTTTCAACATGTTGGCCAGGCTGGTTTTAAACTTTTTACCTTCTGATCTGCCTGCCTCAGCCTCCCAAAGTCCTGGCATTACAGGTATGAGCCATCGCACCTGGCCAGATTTACATTGGTTCTATCTGAAAGGGCGGGGCACCTCAAAGAGGAGCATCCTTCCAGGTCGTAGTTAGATTTAAACATATTCTGATTGGCAGGTGGTTCAAAGAGTTATCAGTAGAAAGAAAATGTGTGGGTTTCGATTAGGGTTTGTGGAAACCTAAGTTTTATGTGGATGCAGCCTCTAAGTAGTAGGTTTTAGAGAGAATAGACTGTAAATGTTTCTTATTAGACTTCAGGTTTGTGTTGATGGTAATGCTGATGAGGCATGTTCAACCCTCACTTCTCATGATAGTCTGAACCAGTCTTTCAGGTTCTATTTTAGCTTGCCTTGGCAAAGGAGGAAGTCCATTCAGATGGTGGGGGGGTGAGGGTGGTCACCTTCAGATTTTATTTTTGGTTTACGTACTAAATAAAGCTCTTGGGTGAAGGGAACAGTAAAAAAGCTTCAGAGAGGGATGCAGAGAAAACAAGATTGACGTTGAAAGTACTTTTCAAATTTGTGTGTTAAAGGAATGAATATTCAGTGCCGATATCAGTGTTTCAAAAATCGATAGAAGAAGATGCTCATGAAAATTTCTCTTTTTAAAAAGAACAATGATTCTTTCTGAAAATAAAAGTCATACTTGGACATTATGAAACAGTTGGCTGTATAAAGTAGAACATGAATCCCCCCAACCCTATTACTCATCACTGTTAATAGATTTGACATATTTCCTTATCTTTTAAACGTCAATATATTTGAATTTACTTAGATATCCTTTTTCCTCCAAAACAGAATCATACTGTAAACATATTTTCATACAAATCATCTCAGAAACATTTTCTAATGTTACCAGTGATTTGGGAAAACGTTTTTTTTTTTAAAGGTTATAATTTTTTTTTTTTTTTTTTTTTTTAGCATTTGGATATACCGTATTTTATTTACCCATTTGCCTATTGCTGGATGTCAGGTTTTTCTTGACATAACCTGTTATAAATATTAATGAAATGAACAATAAGTATTCTTAAAATGTACAAAATGGACAAAGGGGGTGAACAGAGGATTCAGAAGGGAAAAAATGTCCAATAGCCATAAATATGGGACACTGTGCTCATCCTCCCCAATGTGAAATGAATGCAAACTAAAAACGTTTTGTCAAATTGAGAAATGTTTTGCAAAGGGTAATACTATACTGACTGCTAAACATTTGTAAAGGCTAGTTTGCAAGTATGAAGGATTTTTGAAAAATGAAAATGATTGTACTTTATGGCCTGATCAAGGATTATTTTTTGAGGAAATAGAGATATAGTGAAAAAAAAATGTTATGTACAAGGATATCCAGTCCAAATTACTTATATACACTGAAACATTTCTCAAGTTTTCCTTAAGAGAATAAAATCCAATATTCTCTGCTGTAGTATTTTTAAGGCCCTAAATGATGCCTGCAGTTGGTTGCTCAGTGTTAAGATATTCACAGCTGTGCATGCAGGCAGAGCTGGCCTCTGCAGGACCCATTTTTGTGGCTAGGAATTTATTCTTTCTGCCCCAGCATGGCATTGAGAAAAAGTGAATGAGGTGCCAGTTTGCCTCTAGCTTGGATGAATTTATGATGCACCATTGTCCTTGGAGAAAATGCTACTTATTGAAAATAAAAAGGAAAACAGGAAAAAAATGTAATACTTATAGGTGATTGCAAGAAAACTATTGGATTTCATTCCAGAGTCTTGGTCATAATGGTTACATAATACAGCAGTGAATGTGTGTGTGAGATTAGAGAATTTTAGAAGGAAGAAACTGAGGTTCAGAAAGAAACATGGTGTACTAAAGTTTATCCAGTCAAAGCATTTACAGAGAGGGAGCAGATCACATATAGAACAGTGGTGATTTTGGAAAAGATCATATGATAGCTAGGAAGACTATGATGAAAGGTTGCTGGAAGGTTATTCAAAGGTGCATTTTGTGAGGGCAAGATTTTTAAGGCCTGTTAGGGTAGGTATTCAAGTAGCGTGATTTAAAAAAATCTATTTGCTTGCCACAAAAGACAAGTACAGGTTCTGCACTGATACCTGTCCTGGTCCTCTTTCCCTCTTGATGTTAGAATGTGGCAAATGCTCGGTAATCAATGAGCTACGGATTTCCAAGGCTCTTGTCTTTATTGGCATCCCATGTCCAGGGATTGTACAGTTGGCTAACTGCACCAAAGCATGGAGACCAAGTGTCTGCCAGGATTGAAGCTCAGTCTGTGCCCCTCTCACCAAGCCCTGTACCATTAGCCTAGTGCTGGATCCATCCAGAGACAAAGGTGCCATTTTCTTTACTCCAAATGTACATAACCCACCAATGTTTGCACCCATGCCACGCTGGCCTTGCCCAGAGGAGGGTGCTTATTCTAACTCACAACTGCCTGTGCCTACTTCCCTGTTAGAAAAGAAACCCTCCTTTTACTCACACTCATTGGATTCCAGTTAAGCCACTATTTGCAGGGGCACTCCCCAAGGAAATTCAGGCTGGAGAAGAGAGATGAAAATATCTATCTCAATTCTAACTTTGTCTAGGAACTCCATTCTCCATATATCCATAGACTATTGGATTCCCTTAGCCTGTGTGTGAAGAAGGATCTGTTACAAAGCCTAAGTCTTACTGAAAGCCTTAGAATTGTCTTTAGTGAAGTGTTAAATAGTCGCCTTCAAGCATTCACTTTTTTAGATGTCTTCACAGGATTTAAAGAAAGAATAAAACATGCCAGGATATTTATGAATCATGAGATTTAATAGAGACCAAAGTAGATCTTATTATTGATGTGCTTACTGCTTCATTAAATTCCCCTTAAGGTTTGCGGCTTGGATATGGATCATTTGCAATAATAATTATGCAGTGATCGATTGATTGGGTCTGACATTGCACTTGTCACCTTGAAATGCAAAATCCATCTATTTTCAACAGTGTGAACATTTCTCGCTAATCTTGCACACCAGCATGTGATAGTTTATTTTATGGAGAAAGTACAATTTATAAAGTTTGGAGACTTAACATTAACCTTTTACTAAGAATGAAGTATCACTTGTCATTTTACAAAGAAATGAAAATCATCCAACCAGCAATTTTTTTGAGATTAGAAAACACAGCCTAATTTCAGAAGAATTTTTCAAACCCAGAATGCATGCAGTTCAGTTGAGTGCTACAAGTATATCGTGAGTATTGGAGTTTACTAAACGTTCACGTGGAGCATAAATGTTAAATTGTGAGCTTGAGACTAGCTCTGTTTGTGTATAAACACACACACACACACAAACATCTATTTGTCTGTTTCCACGATGAACTCCCTAATTCTATCTATGCCTAAAACAGAAAGCAATGCAAAAACTGTTTCTGAAAAGTGTGAGTGCTTTCCAAGCTGTCAGCTCAACATATTACTGAAAGTTATTCCATTTCAGGATTTACATATTTCTTTCCAAGTTGTGATGTTTAAAGAGGGGATAAAAAAGCCAATGACCTCATTCTTTTGCATTTGTATCAACTTTGATTTCCAGAACTTTAACTGTCTTGAGTTTATGACATGACCAGTCTGAAGTCAGTACGGCAATGAGTTATCATTATAGAATTGCCTACTAATGGCAAGCATCATTCCTGATGCTGGAATAAAACAGCTAATGAAGCTGGCCTGGCCCATTTCCACACAGAACCTACATTGTAGCTAGGAAGCAGAAGGCCATCTTCAGTCCTGCTAAATTTAGAAATGTAACATATTAATTGCTGTGAAAGGACATTCACAATGTATTGCTATGTTAAGAGATGATCGGTGACAAACGCTGTGTCTCGAAAGTATAGATAGATAAATCAACTACACACCAAGATGCTAAAAGTGGTTGGTATGAATGATCTTTTTTCACCTTTCTGCAGTTTGTAGGTTTTTTTTGTTATGTTTTTCTGTTATTTACATAATAAATGTGACTTAAATAAATGTAAATAATAATGAATATGCCCCATACGGGATAAACTAACCAGCAAGTCTGGTGGTATCAGAATTAGTTTAGAAAAACCTCTGAGGTACCCAGCAACATGTCAGAAATTGCCAGACTGGTAGCTCAAGGTGACTTTAACTCTATGCCATGAGAAAGTACTATTACCTAGTGACACCACTTGCTAAAGAACACACAAACAAATGGTTCTGGTGTTGAGCTGAGTCTCTCTTTCAGACATCCAAGGACAGTTGCAATCTTCCAAGTGTCTGTTGGTTTAGAAAACTTGCTCCCTATTATTAACAACAAGAGTAAAATGGGATTGAAATTTTGTTTTGTTTTTTTCCACAGAACTGTATGTGGAAAATTCTAAAATACATAAAACTATTCTAAAATAGTTTGTTACAAAAAAAAAATCCTGGGGCCAGGCTTGTTGGCTCATGACGGTAATCCCAGCACTTTGGGAATCCGAGATGGGTGGATTGCCTGAACTCAAGAGTTTGAGACCAGCCTGGGCAAGTTGGTGAAACCCTGTCTCTACCAAACTACAAAACATTAGCTGGGTGTGGTTGTGTGCACCTGTAGTCCCAGCTACTCAGGAGGCTGAGGCAAGAGAATTACTTGAACCCAGGAGGCAGAGGTTGCAGTGAGCCAAGATTGCACTCCAGCCCGGGTGACAGAGCAAGACTCTATATAAAAAAATAAAAAAAAAAAAGCAATCCTGCAGTCTTACAAATGTCAGAATAGTAATTTTAGGAAATATGTACCTATCTGTATCTATATGGAAATTAAGATGAAGACAAATTAGAACAAAAGTAGCATTCATGTGTTAAATGTTTCTGCTATTGACTGCTGCTAGAACTACTGAAGACTGCATTATTAGCCTCTAAATTCTGTCCCTGAGATCCCCTCACTACTCACACCCATCCAATGGAATTGAGGACATAAGACAGTCCTATTAATTGATTTAGCTTTTCTTTTTTTGTTGTTGAACTTTAAGTTCTTGGGTACACGTGCAGAATGTGCAGGTTTGTTACAGAGGTATACATGTGCTGTGGTGGTTTGGTGCATCCATCACCCTATCATCTACATCAGGCATTTCTCCTAATGCTATCCCTCCCCTATCCCTCACCCCCTGTTATCCTTCCCCTAGCCCCCCACCACCGACAGGCACCATGTGCAATGTTCCCCTCCCTGTGTCCATGTGTTCTCATTGTTCAACACCCACTTACGAGTGAGAACATGCAGTGTGTGGTTTTCTGTTCTTGTGTCAGTTTGCTAGAATGATGTAGCTTCTTATGAGGGGGACCAGTGTAGCTTCGCCATCTTCTTAATCAACCTGGTACCTCATCCTCACCCCCATCAGGAGAGTATGCCCCTCAGATTAAAATAGACTACTATCATTCTGAGATGGAGGGAAATTGATTATGATTCATAGACAAGGAAAGAGTAAGATTTAGGAAAATAAAATAATCTATTCAAGATCCTGACTTTAAAAGCAGTGACTTACCTAATGAAAATGTTGGACTTCTGTAGTGAAGTCAGGACCTCTTGCTATGACATCGCTAACACCTCAGCCTGGGTATTTAAATCAGGACACCAGAAAGACACAGGTTTTCATGCTGGTTGCATATTCACAGTCAGTGGAGATAAGGACAGTTAACCAAGGAACTCTCATGTTTACTTTCTTCAGCCACTCATCCTTTCTTGGGTGTTGCTCTTCCTTTTTTTGGTTGTGACTTGTAAAAATAACCAACACAAATAGGCTCAGACAAAAAACACCCCTCAAGGGAGAACTCACTGGTACAAAACAGAGAAGTCCAAGAGATGGGTCTTAGGTACAGTCCCTCCTAGATTTAGAAAATACTGTCAGACATCTGTGTGTGTGTGTGCGTGTGCATGTGTGTGTGTGTGCGCTAGTATGCTTATGTGTACATCTTTACGTTTCTCAGCTCTGCTTTGTTTAATTCAGTCACAGAGAAGCCCTCATTGCAGCTGTGGCTCTCCACTTTCCTTCTTCTAGCTGAGCCCCTTGAGCTGGAGGGGAGCACCTCTGCCACTAAAGCTCGGATGTTTAAGCAAAAGTCTCAAGACTGCCTCTCATGACTTCAGAGTAAAGTATATGCTCATCTGTTACCCGATCACATTTGCTTGGCAGTAGTATGTGGAGATTGGCCGAGTCTAGGTCACGTGACTACTCATGTGATGGCCAATCCTTAACTTCTCTGGAACCATCTGATCTAACTTTTTTTTTTTTAAATTGGCTTCACCTATTTTCTTTTTTCTTAAGTTTTTATTCCCATAGGTTATGGGGGAACAGATGGTGTTCAGTTACGTGAATAAGTTCTTTAGCAGTGATTTGTGAGATTTTGGTGCACCCATCACTCAAGCAGTGCATACTGTACCCAATTTGTATTCTTCTTGTTTTCTTATTTTGTTTTTGTTTTTGTTTTTGTTTTGAGACATAGTCTCACTCTGTCACCCGGGCTGGAATGCAGTGGCACGATCTCGGCTCACTGCAACATCCGCCTCCCAGGTTCAAGGAGATTCCTGCCTCAGCTTCCTGAGTAGCTGAGATTACAGGTACATGCCACCATGCCTGGCTAATTCTTTTGTATTTTTAGTAGAGACGGGGTTTCACCATCTTGGTCAGGCTGGTCTTGAACTCCTGACCTCATGATCCACCCATCTCGGCCTCCCAAAGTGCTGAGATTACAGGCGTAAGCCACTGCACCTGGCCCCAATTTGTAGTCTTTTATCCATCATTCCCCTTCACCCTTTCCCCTGAGTCCACAAAGTACATTGTATTATTCTTATACCTTTGTATTATCATAGCTTAGCTTCCACGTATGAGTGAGAATATACAGTGTTTGGTTTTCCATTCCTGAGTTAGTCTCCAGTCCTATCCAGGTTGCTGCAAATGTCATTGACTCATTCCTTTTTATGGCTGAGTAGTATTTCATCTCATTCATATGTATGGATATATATCTCCACTCGTTGACTGATGGGCGTTTGGATTGGAGGAACCATCTGATCTGAGAATCTGAGAATGGAGGAGGTGTCTCACTCAGGAGAGGTGTAAGTAGACAGTAGATGCTAAGCAAGGATTGTTATAATTGTTCTATGCCTAGTCTTTGTGCCAATGGCAATTCTATGAAAGTACTCAGTCCAACAGGATTTCTTACAGCACAAGTCTCTGGTATTCGTGGGACTGAAAGTTCTGGAGTATTTAGAAGGAAAGTTCTAAACTGTTCTTACAGCACCACTCTCTGGTATTCATAGGACTGACAGTTCTGGAATATTTAGAACCATTCAGTACCCCCACCTCCTGTCTTAAATTCCTCTTTGTTCCTTGAAACTGCTTTACTGTAAATCTGCAGCAGCATCGTGACCTGCGAAGACACAGTGCACTTTGACTCCATTTCTCCTATGGACTCTTATTATTCTCAGTGATCAGGTGCATAATGACAGAATATCCATGAAGACGTGCATGCATGAGTATGTAAACACATAGGTGAGTTTCCATCTCTAGAAGTCACTGTTACTCATCCTGGTTAGAGAATGTACAGCTTTGTTTAATTAAATTGTAAAACTAGTTGAGAATTGGCAAGTGGAGTCAGATTGAAAAATATTTTACAGCTCTCTATTCTTCATTTTATATTTCTGGTGATAAACCGAGAAACAAACAAAAAGACACCCTTGGTGATTGTAAGTGATGAACTTAAATCTGTGTGATCCCTTTATAATTCAGTAGATCATTAATTCAGCACTACTTGTTGCCTTTTGGCTTAAACGTTTGTGCTTTCTGTGTGCTTAGGGACTTTTTTTTATCTGTCTGTCTCAAGGTCCCGGCATAACAATAATAATTTTGTTTCTTGTGTAATGATTTAATTCAACAAATGTTTATGGAAAACCTTCCATGTGTGAGCTCCATGCTAGGTGCTGGAGATATGAATTCATGATACATAATCCCTGCTACCAAGAAGCATCAAATTATTAAGGAGAATTAGAGAGTGACATGAGCAGATGCCTTAAAAGGTGTCTGCTGAACAGTGTTAAACAAATACACAAGCAAACAAAATAGAGTATTAATTGATTAATGAACCCAGTGTTTATCCTGCGCCTGATACTATTCTTGGCAGTAGCCACGCAACTAGGAGGAAATGGACAAGTCCCTCATCCTACGAAGCTTGATTTCCGTGTAAGACACACAGGAAAAAAACAAAAACAAAAAACACCAAATGAATAAATGCATAATTGCAGCCTGTGGTAAGTGCTATGATGTCAGGAAAGACTTCTATGAGGAAGTAATGTGTAAGCCTATTTTGAAAGTGGGGAGCACCAACTATGCAAAGAGCCAAAATGGAAGAACATTCTAGCCAGGGAGAGCTGGTGGGTCGTGAACCCGTGGGAGATAAGCACACCGTGAGCTAGAGATCAAGGTGGGAGTCTTTCTTCCGGGATGTAAGTGCCTTCTGGGGGCAGACAGACAGTAGATATTCTCATCTAATGGAGCATATTCTGGGGGGATTATTAGCTCAAAGTGGAAGGGGGCCACTCCAGGGTGAAAACTGGACCTCACCTTAGAATGCCTCGATTCTTGTATAACACTGCTCTCCTTATTCAGGAGGCTTTTGTTGTTGTTGTTGTTCTTGTTGTTGTTTTGTTTGTTTAAAATTTTTTATTGTACTTGAGGTTTTGGGGTACATGTGCAGATCACGCAGGATTGTTGCACAGGTATATCCATGGCAGTGTGATTTGCCGCCTCCATCCCCTCGTCACCTATATCTGGCGTTTCTCCCATGTTAACCCTCCTCAACCTCCCTACGCTCTGCTGTCCCTCCCCTAGTCCCCCCCGACAGACCCCAGTGTGTGATGCTCCCCTCCCTGTGTCCATGTGTTCTCATTGTTCAACAGGAGGCTTTGTTTTATTTTCTTAAACAGAGCTTTATCGAGGAATGATTAACAAATAATAAACCGTACATATGTAAAGTGTGCATTTCGATAACTTCACTTCTGTGCATACCCGGGCAACCCTGACTGTGTCCAAGGTAGCGAATGTCTCTGTCACCCCACAAGCTTCTTCCTACCTCACTGACATCCTTCTTTCCAGCTGTTCCCCTTCCACCCTCCCCAAGACAACCACCAATCCACTTTCTATTTCTATACACTAGTTTGCCTTTTCTAGAGTTTTATATAAATGGAACCATAGCGTAGGTGGAGTTACTTTTTATATCCATTAAGCCTACACAGAATAAAAGTATTCTAATCTTTTTTCCATATGTCTTTTTGTGTCTGAAAAGGATCTAAAACATCTTTAACCATAACCTCCTTGTTTTCTATACCCGTGGTCTAAAACCTGTGTTTGCTTGATGCTAAAGGATTTTCTGACTTGAAAAAGTGGAGTTTACCTCTCCTTTTCCTCTCTCCATTATTATTTTGGAAAATGCAGTTGACAGAGGAAAGAAAAAGGGAGATGACCATGAGTTAAGATTGGAGGGGAGGGAGTAGAGAGATGAAAAGATGAATCAAGCAAAGGTCCCACTTCATTATTTTGATCCCAGAAATTAGATGTGTGGATGACCAATTTTCATCTAATTAGCATAAAACAAAATACATTTCAGGAAAATTGAGCTCAACACAGTTTAATCTCTGATAGTTCAGAACAGCCTTGAGGTCATGATGAACATCAACTCCGGAATCAGAAGGACTGGGGAGAAGGATTAATGGGGAACTGGTGTTCCGGGAGCTCAACATAGATGCTCACAATCTCCCCATGAACAGTCAAGAGCTTCTTCCTATTTTATTTCTGTACACTTTGTCCTTTGTTTGCCTCTTGAAGAATTTGAAAACATAGTCAAGTTAAAAAATAGTGCAATATATGACTTTCAGAGATTAAACAAGACAAAGTCCAGGTATAACATTGATTAATCTATTCATTGATCTAGTAAACATTTATTAAACACTTACCGTCTCCAGGATATGTTTCTAGGTACTGAGTGTATGGTGGTGTACAAGATAATTCTATATTTGCCTATTAGTGTTTGTGTTTGTGTATAATTCAGTAGATTTGTTAGACATATGATTAATTGATTGTAAAATATGAAAGTCTGCCCTGAGCATAGGAGTTTAAAGTAATGTAGCAATTTTGCAACATCCACCACAGTTAAAAGTGTCCATGCTCTTTGGTCCTCTGATGGCACTAGTGGAAATTCATCTTGGAGATATACTCACCCCTGTGTGCAAAGATGCATGTGTTACAGGCTCATGGAAGGCTTGTTTGTTGTACCTAAATCTCTGTCAAGGATGGACTAGCGAAAAGAGTCATGATATATAGTTATGGTTGCATACTATGCATCTATGAAAAGAAGGAGGTTGATTTGTCTGCGCTGACATTCAACAAACTCTCAGGCATATGGTCAAGGAGGAAAAAAGCATGAAGCGTAACATTATGTGTGGTAGGCTTCCATTTGTCAATGGGACGGAAAAGTGGGCAATATATGTGCAGCACAGGGAAATACAAGATACTGCTAACTTTTCAAAAGTTATTGATGAGCAGGGGAGTGAGGATGGGAAAAGAGCCACCTCTTTGAATTATTTTAAATATTTCCAAGGCAATGGTACTGCATTTACAGTTTTGGAAAACTAATCTTAAAAGCAGACAAATAGATAAAATAAGTATAAAGGATACCAATAGATTTTCTAATGTTAACCTTGGGACCTCATATATCATTTGATGCATACATCTCTGAAGGTTGCTGTTCTGTCCCCCTTCTCTCTTGACCATGCCCTGAAACAAAGAGAAAAAAAACCCAATCCCTGCCAGCAAACCCTCTCATCAGATTTGAGTACTGCCATGAAATTAATGAGTTACCGACTGCCTCTCACAACCTTAAGGCATTTTGGAGCCCAGAAGGAAAGTGAGGCCCCCAGGCCTGCCCCCAGACATGAAGAAACCCAAACCTTCCATACATGCCAGGTGGATGTATGGAAGGAAAGTGGTGCGCCTTTGGGCCTTTGTGATTCAGATGAGTGACAGAGTAAACCACCTAAAAAGAGAGGCGGTCTCCGCTGATGGAAGCTGCTAATGGGGATGATAGAGTTTTACACAACCCAGCGATCACAAGCTCAGTTTTAGCGGAAAGGGCTCTAAAAACAGAGAGCCATATAGGCACAGATACTCCTCCTTTATTTAATTACACCAGTAGATGCAAGGAGTGAAGGGTCCTGAGGTGGAAAAGAAGAGGGGGTCACTGCAGATTCCAAATATCGAGATGAGCCCTTTGAGCAATGTCATTCATTCATTTGCTGAATAAACGTGAATTGACACCTTCTTTGACACAGCCCTGCCTTACTCGATGGGGTGAAGTGCTAGAACGAAGTCACTAGCCTTTCTTGAACTTTTAATTTCATGCAAGGCAAAGAGCCCCTGATCAGATAATCTCACAGACAAACATAAAATTATAAACCATGATAGGAATTTTTAAGGACACTGCAGAGTAAAACTAACAAGGCTGATTATCTCACAGGCTGGAGGAGTTCTCATTGACCTGTTTATTTAGAAGCCTGTTAATACTGATCACTAAGAATCTCAGCTGAGTGTGATGGCTCAGGCGTGTAATCTCAGCACATTGAGAGGCTTTGGAAGGAGGATTGTTTGAGGCCAGGAGTGCGAGACCAGCCTGGGCAACATACCGAGACTGCCCCCCTCTGCCCACCCCTGCCCACCCTGAGTCTCTACAAAAAAAAAAAAAAAAAGCCAGGCGTGGCACAACTTCTTATGTAGTCCCAGCTACTTAGGGAGGCTGAAACAGAAGGATCCCCTGAGCCTAGGAGTTTGAGGCTGCAGTGAACTATGATCATGCCACTGCACTCCAGCTTGGGTTCCTGCCTCTTAAAAAAAAAAAAAAAAAGATCATTCCCACTTTACAGTTGAATACTTTGAGGGACTGAAAGATGCAGGTGCTCGGTCAACACAGCAAATACGAGTAGAGACAAGACTTGAGCAAATTAACACAGGGGTCAGGCTTCAGGAGAGTCTGACCACAGTAGTTGCATACTTGGTTGTTTTAACTATAAAATCTAAGAACTTTAAATACACAGTGGTTAATAGCTGGAAGGGATCTCTCCGCATGAAGATTAGTGTAGTCGCGCTGGTGACATTTGGAAAATTAACATGACACGTAAAGAAACCTAAACCATATTCACTGCCTGTAGTTAAATGAAGCAGGAGTCAACAAAATAGAGCCTGGCATTCATAGTCTAAAAACAAGATTTTTTGGCTTTTTTCTTAAAATTGTGTACATAATATTAAAAAGCGATCATGCCCCAGGAGAAAATTTAGTGACTGAAGACTGAAATGTCTGTCTATAGTTATTGTAGTATATGACTGGTAAAGGGTATGTGTTGTGCGCCCCCCACTTGGGGCATCTGTAATATAGAATTAAGATTTTTCACTTTTGATGGTAAAACGACACCAGGACCTCCATGTTCTCCCTGAAACTGTGTCTCATACAGTATTTCTGGGAAGAAGTCTTCATTTCTTTGTTGTTATTCTCCTAGAAGGGCATAGGGCACACACAAAGGTTAAGAAAAAATACTGTTTTGGAAAAGCCAAAAAACTGTGGTTCACTATCTCAAGACATTTGGCAAATCTCATTTTCCTACAGATGTTGTTGGACATAAATTGATGATTTCAAGAAGCAAATAGAATATTCTGCAATGCTCAGTATTAAGGAGTTCAGTGTGATCAGATGGGGCTTTTTCTAATTGAAGTATTTGAATTAACTTACACTGTAAAAGTGAAAGTGTAAAGCTTTGCTTTGCTTCCAAGCTAATCAATGAAGATTAATATTCTATGGGAACCTGATTTTGCAGATGGAGCTGAGCGGCACTGTTTTCCCTACCATTTTTTCCTCATAGTAAATAAATCATTTTTATTATACTGTATGAATTTACTCAGCTCTTTTAATAGCCTTTGTAAGAATAATGCTTCCTTTGATTATATTAAATTTTTAAATGTGTGCAGTCTGGAATACAATTCTGCTGTTGGGGGAAGGGTAATGAGAAAAGGAAGAGGTACTGAATATATCAGCTTTATCAGCTTACCCTCTGTGTTTTAAACCAGATGAAGCAGTGTCTGAGTATCCTGGGAGTCTTAGGAGTAAATTACTAAGTATTTGCTTGGATTAAAATGGCTCATACCTGTGTCTTGTGTAAGACTTTCCTTCTGAGGAATATGAGATTAGTCTGAAAGGACCTAGTCTTTATGAAACTATTCTGATTGTTATTTTGTACCTTTTTTTTTAATCTTCAAGGTTCTTGCCAATCTATTTGACTTTTTCCCCCCAAAGGAGAGAAGTAAACTTTATAATTCCAGGGCTCACATCCACATGTATAAATTGATCAGCTGAATTGAAAAGCTGCTGACGGGCTGATTTAGCAGGTTCTGCAAGTGGTCTCATTCACAATTGATAAGCTGACTTTTCACCCTGAATTCTTGGAGGCTTAACCCTTAAAGGACAGATACGGTTTGGCCTATACAAATTGTACCTTTCATGACACAAGAAAAGGGAGGAAGGGAGGTAAGTGTTTGTGTGAGAGAGATAAATTGATTTCATTAGAAACAAAAATATCCTGTTATCTTATGCATTAGATCAAGTCTTGAAATATTAAAATTCCTGATGAGAAAATGCAGAATCACCAAAACTCTCTGTTTTTCTATGTCAGTCATCTGGTACATACTCAACAAACCAATTTGTTTTTTTGAGACAGGGTCTGTCTCCCAGGCTGGAGTGCAGTGATATAATTTCGGCTCACTGCAACTTCCACCTCCTGGGTTCAAGAGATCCTCCAGCCTCAGACTCCTAAGTAGCTGGGACTACAGGTGCATGCTACCACACCTAGCTAATTTTTTTGTATTTTTTGTAGAGATGGGGTTTCGCCATGTTGGACAGGCTGGTTTCAAACTCCTGGCCTCAAGTGGTCGGCCCGCCTCAGCCTGCCAAAGAGCTGGAATTACAGGCGGGATCCAACGAGCCCAGCCTAACCAATGAATCCTTTTAAAATACATTGTCCATCAAGTCAGAACCTTTAATAGCTCCTGTTCAGAACCTATAATAGCTCCGCACTGTTTATGGATAATAAATAATGGCTGAAGCTGAAAATTTAAGGTTCTCTTAAATCTAGCCTCAGTGTGTAAACTCTGTGTGTGTCCATCCGCAAATGGGTCAAAGTAAAAATCTCATGGAACCTTGATTCACAAGACTCAGGTTTGAGCTTCATTTCTGAAATTTGTTACTTGTGTGACAAAGGGCAACTTACTCATCTGTTCTAGGCCTCCATTATTTATATAAGGAATGCTAGTAATGATAGCAATAATGGGAATGATTGGGATATAATGCTACTTACCTGACTTAACTGATGTTTTCTGGGAAGAATCAAATCCGAGAGCATGTCTGCAAATGCTGGAACCCTCTGAAAAGCACTGCCAATGTGCTTGGTTGTTATTATGTGAATTTAGGGGTGAGTCAGACCCATCAAACTGGAGTGAGAGAGAGCTTTGCGAGCTGGCCAGAATGGATAATTAATTTTTTCGATTGCTTCAGGCACCTGTTGAACCATGGTCAGTTCAAATTTGAGCTCTCTACAGATACATACATTTTTAATTTGTCAACTAAATAAATACATAGATACATGAATACATGGAGTTTTCTGAAAAGACCTGGAGCCTTGCATATTCTGTGGAGTTGATTTGAATGGTGACGCAAGAGTGCAACTTTTCAGTCATTTTGAGTAAAAGTAATGCTCTATAGTTCTCTTTTTTGGACTTTGTGGAATTATCTTACACTTTAATGAGAAACACTGTTTGGAAGTCTTTAAACAGTCAGATTCTTACTAGCAAAAGATAAACGGTTTCCCTTCTTTCTCATCCACTTGCCTTGTCCTCCTCCTGCTGGCAATGTACTCCCACTTCTCTTTTGATCTAGGTAGGTATTTGGTTGAATCAGATACCATTGCTGATATTGAATCACTTAGATGTATTAAAACAGCCATATGTTTTGCAATTATGCAGCTATATCATCACATGATGAATGTGTGTAATTGTATATTATGTTAGCATAGAGTGACATACTATACAATGTCTTCTGGCTCAGTATCCTTTCACCCAAGAAATGCATTTTGGAGATCATTGCATGTCAACATGTGGAGATCTGTTTTGCTTTTTGCAAGGCTGCATAATCTCCTATGTTATCGATGTCTTCTCTTTTTTTGTTTTTGTTGTATATTCACTCCGTTATTGATGATGGGCATTAAAGTTCCCTTCTACTACCAAGTTTCCACAGTTATTAGCAGTGACACAGTCAGGTCATGCCTTGCAGTGTGCATGGGTGATTTCTTTTTATAGGATGTATTCCTAGAAGTAGAATCCTTGAGCTTAAAAAAAAAAATCACTTGTGCCTTTCGCCTCATGAGTGCTTAGTGAATTTATAATTATTTGATCAATAATGAATGTGCAATGAGCTTTATGAGCAAAGAATTCTTACCTCCTACTTGGCAAAATTTTCTCTCACCTCAGACTTGGGCCTTTTTAAGAAAAAGGAAACCTGAAACTTTTTGAGTTTTTAACTCTTACTTATCCGTAAGAGATGAGAGTTGGGTTTCAGAGGCAGATCGTTCTTTATGTGGCGTTGCTAAGGTTGCAAGTTATAAAATAATAAGGAAAGTGATCGTGTGCCCATGAGTGTACTTGTGTACACATTTTGGGGATTTTCTATTCAAGCTGGAATGAATACCTGTGGGAGCTGCCATTTCACTATGGAGGTCCAAGGTCACATGTCTAACAGTTCTGAATTTCTACCCTTGGGAAGGAAGTATATGTTCACTGTACCCTTTCATAAAGGCACAGAAATGCACCATGCAGTCTACGTGAAAGCATGAGTGAGTGCTATTCATTTTAAGAAGCACTCAAGCACTGTGAAAATTAGCACTGGAACATGGTTCCAAATGAAAGTGACACCATGAGCCTAATGAGAAATTGAATACCATCTATTTATCTCCTCTAGCCCAAGATCGTTCTCTTCTGTCATTTGAATGGTTCTGGAATGCCTTTTCTTCCTGGGCTGAGCTGTGCCTCACGCCTTCTTCCCCTGCCTCGCCAGAAATGAGAGCCCTTGTGCCTTTTCCTTTCTGGAAAGTCCTGCTGGGTGCCTGGTGACTTTTCTTCCTGTTACATATGCTCCTCTGTCTTGCTAACTCATCGTCTTTAGTTTCAGGTGTGATAACTCTAGTGGTTCTCATGAAGCTAAATCATAAAGATCTGAGAAGTACACACTATGTGTCACTTGGTTTGTCTTAGAGCAAACCAAAATTTGGAAAATTGTCTGGGTAAGGTAAGGTCTCTTAGCTGTGAGGTGACCGCTGGTAGGAAATGGAGAAGTGATTTGGGGTTGAAAATACAGTAACGGTAAAATCTTTAGCCCCTTCAGGAATGCTTCTTCAGCTTCTTAAACTCAGAGTTTGTGTTTGAAAAATATTCCAAAGGCTTTGCTTAAAAATCATGTTATATAATATTCTTCCAATACGTTTCCAAGATATATATTCTTGTTAGCATTTAGTGCTACAGCTTTTATGAAGAAAACTGGTATTTTTTTTATTAACTGATGAAAAGGGATGTAAGGAAGGGGTAGACACTCCCATGTTAATGAATCTTTACGATGGCTTCCAGTTACTCATGGAAAAATGTATTTTTGATTACTTGCTGTACGCCAGAAATGTTACTAGGCATGAAATACATGGAAGTGAATAAGAAATATGAAAGTCCTACCCACGTGGAGCTTATATTCTAATGAAAAATAGAAACGAATTCTATTGCTTTCGTTATCTATTGCTACATAATTACCACCTCACAGTTGCTACGGGTCAGGAATCCGAAAGCATATTTGAGTAGTTCTGGCAGGTGTTGGTGGGAGCTAAAATCGCATCAAGGTCTATTGGAGGGGGATCTTCACTTAGCTCTCTCAGTTGGCTGTTAGCAGGCCTGAGATTTGTTGTCTGCAAATTTACAGGGAACTGTCTAGAAAGCTGCCTCAGGACAAAGTACGTAGTTCCTCCAGAATAAGCAATTCAAGAGAGAATGAGAGAGGGGGCACCCAACACAGAGAATCGAGTCGCTTTTATTACCTGATCTTCAAAGTGACATTCCATCTCTTATGCTGCATTCTATTTATTCCTATTATTAATTACTCTAGCCTGCCCTGAAGGGGAAGGAGTTACACAAGAGCAGGGATCACTGGGGACCATGTTACAGGCTTTATACCACCTTTATTAAATGCCCACCCTGGGGAGCACTGATGAAAGCATCAGACCACAGTGATGGGCATAATAGCCAATGACATTTATTGGGGACTTAATTTTGTAACAGCTGTGTATCAAGGGTAAGGATGATGAAAACTCACCTATATGGAGCAACCATTGTGCCAGGCACTGTACTAAGTAGCCGTGTGGCATTTCTCATTTAGTCTTCATAACAGCCCTCTCTTAGTGGGTACCAATCAGTACCCATTTTACAGATTAGGAAATTGAGGCACAGAGAACAATGGCTTCTAAAATTCTCTTCTCTATGTCATGCAGTACATTTTTCTCTCATTCACCAGCTGCATTTTAGGTCTCCATTTATTTTCACCACCTTCCTAAATATACAGAGAGAAAACCCATGCAATAAAGCAGTCAGATCCTGGCTATCCAAGCTGTTCTGTCTGTCTCTGAAAGCCTAAGGTAAAGGAAAATTATACTCATGAGCACTTCGTGAGGTGTCATCCAAAGTACTTTTGAGGCAAAGGTATTATGTTTCATGGCCATGGTTCCCAGTAGGGATAGTAATATTGCAGTTGAATGCACCAACATCTCTGCTCATCCCAAACTCTCCTCTGAAACCAGTTGAAGTGAGGCCTCACTTCACAAGTAAATAAATAGTCAAGCTCTGGATTTGTTTCTTCTCCAGCTTACTGTATATTTCCATTTAATGAGTCCATTAAAGCTTAAAACCAAACCTTTTGGAAAAGGAAAAGAAAACCCACAGCAGCTGTCCAGGGCTGCGGGAGTTGGAAAATGCAATTCATGTGACTTGGTGGAATGCCAGTGAAGCTGCCATTAGATTATTCACTAAGTAATACTCCATTTACTGTTAAAGTAAGTGGAGACAGAGAGGGCTCTGGAGATGCCAGACCTGCATTTGGATAGTGACCACCTTCTCTGTGCCAGGCACGGTGCTATGCAGAGGCATATAGTAGCGCACAGAGGACATAGACCATCCCCTTAGGGGGTTTGCAGTCTCGTGGGAGTCATCAACACAAGATTTACGTGAGGTGTCTTGCATGCTAGGGAGAGGAATTTTGGGATTCCTCTCCCTGTAATTTAGGATGATATAACCTTGAGAAGAATCAGGCTAGGGAAGTCCATAGTGAAGGAGTTGTTTCTGCTGAAATATGTAGGCCAGGAGAGAGTTAGGGAAGTGAAGACAAAGGAGAGGACAGTTTGTTAAACATCAGCTATAAGTACTCAAAAGCGGCTAAAATCATCAAATATCTGCAGAACCACATGTAGTTCAGTGGAGTTGAAGAAAAGGTGGTAAAGTTGAAGAAAAGGCGGTAAAGTGAGGGCTGGAATGGGAGGGCAGAGAGTGGGTGGGTGAGAAGAGTAGCTAAGTGTTATGGGCTTTGTAACAAGTGCATTGACACATTTTAAACCTGTGGGGGAAAGCTGATCCTTTCAATGTATGAATAGCCCAGCTTATAATGTTATTCAATTAGAAAATCTTCAGAGTATTTTTGATCCAGTGGTAATGTGTCCACAACCGGAAAATTTTACATGTTTTTCTGTAAAGTGTGGGGATGTAAAGAACAGCAACATGGCATGATTATTAAGAGCACAGCTTCTGGAATCGGAGATCGTGTAAGTTGGAATTCTAACTTATTCAATTGCTTGATGTGTGAGTTTAGGAAAATCTGTTAACCTGCCAGAATCTACTGTACCCCATCTGAAAAATGGGAATAATAATAAATGCCGAGCTCACAGAGCTTTTGAAAGGATTGTGTTAGGTTTTTACACTGCATAGCGCATTACCACCCACAGAAGCTTAACACAACACTCTTTTGTCATCTCACAGTTGCTGTTTATTAGAAATTTGGGGACGACTTAGCTGGGTTCTCTGCTTAGAATCCAGTAGACTGCAGTCAGGGTATCAGCAAGGACTAGGTTCTCATTAGACACACATCTGGAATAGGATCTGCTTTCAAGCTCCCTCAGGTTGCTGGCAGGATTCGTTTTCTTCTAGCTGCAGGATTCATGGCTGCTTGCTTCTGAAAATCCAGAAACGGGGGGCAGTGCAGACAGAGACAGAGACAGACACAGAGGGAGAGATCCATCAAGAGAGTTCCTATAATCTTACATAATCACTTAGGCTGATTTCCCATCTTCGCAATTGTGAATTGTGCCGCGTTAAGCATGCACATGCAGGTGTCTTTTTCATGAAATGCCTTATTTTCCTTTGGGTAGATATCCAGTAGTGGGATTTCTGGATCAAACAGTAGATCTGTTTTTGGCTCTTTGAGAAATCTGCATGCTGTTGCATACTGTTTGCTATAAAGGTTGTGCTAATTTACATTCCCACCAGCAGCATATAAGACTCCCGGGTCTCACCACATCCATGCTGACATCTATTGTTTTTTGACTATAACAACGGTCATTCTGACTGGGGTAGCCTAGTAGTTCACTGTGGTTTTAATTTGCATTTCCCTGATAATTAGCGATGTTAAACATTTTTTTTTTAATGTATGTTGTTCATTTGTACATCTTTTGAAAAATGCCTGTTTAAGTCAGAGACTTGGAAGAAGCTTGGGAGGAGAGTAAAGGATGAAAAATTACCTATTGGGTACAAGGTAGATGATTCAGTTGATAGGTACACTGAAAGCCAAGACTTCTCCACTATACAATTCATCCATGTAACCAAAACCCACTTGTGCCCCTAAAGCTAATGAAATTTTAAAACCTGATGTAGTCAAACACACATAATCACAAATATCTCATCACTTCTGTCATATTCTATTGCTTAGAAACAAGTTTGGAGTCCTGCCCACATTCAAGGAAGGATTAGCAAAGGCATGAATGTTAGGATGTGGGGATCACAGTGGGAAGAATCCTCAAGGCTGCACACTGCAAGAATTTGGTAAAATCATGCACAGAAGGACAGAAAAGAAGTGTATTGCTTTGTGAAGAATTATCAGGGCACAGAAAGAGAGAATGGAAGAATATACCAAATAGAACACATAGAGAGCTTGTTCACATCCCTTAACTGTTGTTGTTAAGGTTATAATATGATTTTAGGAAGATGTGGCAGACTGTTTCTGTGACTTTGGTAGCAAATGTATATTGGATGTACTTTATTAGTCAGTTCTGTGGGCCAGAGGACACTCATGGGGAGAGAGCAAGGTTACCTTTCACAGGTGGGGCATTTTGTAACCGAATAAAACCCAGTTAGTAAAAGTAAGCAACACGCAAAATCTGGGCAGGTGTTGCAATGTACGTATGCTCTTGATCTGAGGAAGATCATGCATTTAAGCCAGACTAGAAACTTACACCACACAGATCCCACCCACAAGCAATGCTCTATTACTTTATGCAGAAGCCAATAATTTTTTGTGTGCATGCAAATATGCATATATGTTTGTGTGTAATTGACTAGCTATCCTCATGTCTCCCTATGGTGAATGATGCATTGATTCTTCAGACTTGTTGGACACCTACTCTGTGGTGAGCATGATGCCAGCCTTTAGGGATAAAGAGTAAAAAGTACAATAAACAATAAACGAGCTACCTTCCGGAAGCTCGAATTATTGTGGCAGTTAGAACAAGTCAGCTGACAACTGGCAATTCAAAAATCCATGGGGGAGTTCCATTTCGTGTTAGATGGGACACACTGAGGGCACTTCCACCTTGTCTGTTCACTTTGATATATTTCACTACATATCAGTCAAAGTGAACTTCAGAGAAAAAAGCAAAACACGAAATCCCAGACATACAGGAGGACGTTATGTAATTATAAGAGGGCCAAGTCACCAAAAAGACAAAACAATCCTAAACAATCTTCACTGTTTATGCACTAACTGTGAAACTTTAAAATAAAGCCAAAACTGATGGAACTGAAAAGAGAATTGGAGAAATACACAAACATAAGTGAAGTCTCTCTCACTGTTTGGTAGAATTACTATTGAGAAAATTAATGAGGCCGTGGAAGTACCCCGCAACACCATCAGCCAGAAGAACGTAGTTAAAATGTATAATCATCCAACAACAGCAGGATGTCTGTGCTATTCAAGTCCACATGAGACATTCACCAAGATAAACTATGTTCTGTCTTATAAAAAAAAAAAACTTAAGAAAGTTAAAATAATTGAAATCATACAGTTGTTTTTCTCTGACAAAATTGAGTTAAATTAGAAATCAGTAATATAAAATAAACTGGAAAAAATCTAAAAGAACTTGGATATTAAGCAGCGAAGTCTAAATCACCCATAGTTCAAAGAGGAAGTCTCAAGGGGAGTTATAGAACGTAAATGAAAATACGTTTTACAAAACATGTGGTAGGAAACTGAAGCAGTGCTTAGAGGGGAATATATAATGCTAAATGCTTATATTAGAAAATAAGAACGTTCTCAAATCAGCAATGTAAGTGCATATCATAAACTATTTAAAAAAGCAAAGCAAATAAAGAACAAATACATGCAAACAGAAAGAAAGGAATACTAAATGTAAGATCAAAAATGAATGAATTTGAAAATCAAAAAGCAATCAAACCTAAATCTGGTTCTTTCAAAATATAAATAGAAGTGATGAATCTATTCTTCAGTTTGTCAGCAAGACTGAGAAAAAGCAGAGACGACAAAAATTACAAACATCATACAAATTTAAAAGATTATAAGGAAATAATACAAATAATTTATGCACATAGCAATTTACATGAAATAGACTAATTCCTTGAAAACCGTTACTAAAACTTATACAAAACAAACTAGATAAGCTAAATGGTTCAATATACTTATTTAAAATATCCTGCCAAAATAAACATTTTCAGAGACAAATGGTTTCACTGCCTATTCCACCAAACATTTAAAGTTGAAAAAAAAACAACTATACACAATCTCTTTCAGAAAATAGAGGTGGAAGATATATTTCCTAACTCAATCTGTGAGTCTAACATAAATCTGATACCAAAACCAGGCTATATATAAAATTTGTATGTCTATATATACATAAATATATATCATGGAACACATAAAATATAGAAAAATAATAACAGAGCATGACCGCATACCATTAATCCCAGGAGTGCAAGGCTGGTTTTACATTGAAAAAAAAAAAATCAATGTAATGTACCATATTAACACAATAAAGAAGAAAATATACACATGACCCTATAAAATCGTGTTAAAAAGTATTTGAAACAAAGCTCATGTACATTGATGATAAAAACTGTCAACTAACTAGAAATAGAAGGAGCCTTCCTGAACTTGGTAGAGGACATCTACCAGTAACCCGACAACTAATATTATAATTACTGGTGAAAACTCACTATTTTCTCCAGTAGAGCGGGAACAAGGGAGGAGTTCCACTCCCACCACCTATGCAACACAGTACTGGAAATCTTACTCACTGCCGTACGGAAGAAAAAGAATCATAGAGCATATTGATTGGAAAACAATATATAAGGGCATCTTTATTCACAGTTAACATAACTGTGTATGTATAAAATCTCAAGGGACTTTCAAACCTCTTAGGTGAAAACACAAATATCAATCATATGTCTATATACTAGGAAAGAACATTTGGAAGCCAAAAGTTTGAAAAAAACCATTTATAATAGCTCCAAAAAATGAAATACTTAGCTATAAATGTAGCAAACATATAAGAGATCTTTATGCTGAAAACTATAAAATATTTGTGAAATTTTAAAAAGGAATGTAAATAAATAGATACATAGATTCAAAGGCTCAACATAGTAAGAGTGTTAATTCTATTCAAATTGATAGATAGGTTTAACATAATACAAATCAAAATGCTAGCAGGTGTTTTTGTAGCTATAAACTTGAAGATTCTAAAAACTGTAAAGAAAAATAAAAACCAGACTAATCACAATAAAAAAGAATAAAATTAGGTGAATATATCTAATTTATTTTATATAAGCCTGTGGTAGTAAAGATAGTGTAAACTGGTAAAGGAATAGACACATTAATCATCTGGACAAAATAGAGACTCCAGAAATAGACCCATAAAAATATACTTAATTAAATCTTAGAAATGATACAAAATCAAAGGAAAAATGATTTTGTTTTCAACAATTTGTTTTGGAATAATTGGAAACACATTTGCAAAATCGTATACCTTACATAAAAATTAACTCAAAATGGATCATAGATCTAAATATAAAATGTAGAACTATAAGGTTTTAGAAGAACACATGGATAAAATATTCATGGCCAAAGGAGTTAAAATAAGAGTTTTTGGTCATGACACCAAAGGCACAATCTCACTTCCCTAAAAAGGCTAAATTTGACCTAACAAATTGTTAGTAAATTATATGCGAAGGACTCTGTTAAAAGAGAGAAAAGACAAGAATCTGGAAAGAAATATTTGTAAATCACACTTGACAAAATGTTCAGTATCTAGAATATATTTTGAACTTTCAAAACTCAAAAGTAAGAAAGCAAACAACCTGTTTTAATAACGGGGGAAAAGACATGAATATATACTGAGAGTATATTCATATTCCTTTCTTATTGGGTTCTGGGTAAGGGGAAAAGAAGATATTCGTAAGGCAAAAAAACCCAAAAAACAAAAAAATCCCTTGACGAGGTGTTTGACATCATTAGCCATTCAGCAAATGCAAATTAAAGCCAGGATGGGATACCATTAAACACCTTAGTAGAGGCATAAGATAAAAAGATATTGACAGTATTTAGTGCTATCAAAGATTCAGAGAAACTGGATTTCTCATATACTGTGAGTGGGAATGTAAAATGATGCAGAGACTTTTAAAACATTTTGACAATCTATTAAAACGGTAAATATATACTTATCATAGAGCCTAGCAATCCCATTCCTAGGTTTTTTACCCCAAAAAATGAAAATGTGCATTTATAAAAAACACATAGGTCAGGCGTGGTGGCTCCTGCCTGTAATCGCAGCTACTCAGGAGAGTGAGGCAGGAGAATAGCTTGAACCAGGTGATGAGCTGAGATCACACCACTGTACTCCAGCCTGGGTGACAGAGTGAGACTCCATCTCAGAAAAAAGGAACACGCACACACAGACATGATTGTATATAGCAACTCTTTAATAGCCACCTAGAAACAAGCCATATGTCTTCAAATAGATGAATTTGAAGTATTACATGTACATGTGGAATACTACGCAGCAATAAAAAGGAACAACTATGGATATAGGCAACAACTAGGATCTATTTCAAAAGAATTCTAAGAGAAAGAAGCCAGTCTCAAGAGATTACGTACATAAATTTATTTTGTTGTTTAATCACCAATAATTAATTTTTATTACATGCAACCAAGTGTAAACCCCAACCAATACAATCTATAGACTCATGAGGTCTTCATCTGGGTCTCATTCCCCTTCTCACCAAATCAGGACTCAGGGTATAAATCCATTCATTTGACATTTGTACCAAACAAAGCTCTGTAGGATTGGGGAAAAGACCAGTGGTTGCCAGGGATTAGGGGTTAAGGGGAGGCTGATTGCAAAGGAATATCACAAGGAAATTTGTTAGGTGATGTTAACATTTATGAAATTGTACATCCAAACTTTCAAATTTATGATATATTACACAGTAAAATAAACACAAGTCCATAAATTATATGAGCATAAAGTTGACGCATATTTTTGTTGTTCTATCTCCAGCGCATAGCATCCTTCCTGGCAAACATTATACATTTTAAATTATTTGGTGATTGAATGAATGAAAGAGTAAAGAATTACTGTTGTTATTATTATTATTTATATATATATTTTTAAGACAATGTCTTCCTCTTTTGCCCAGACTGGAGTACAGTGATGCCAACACAGCTCACTGTAGCCTTGACCTCCAGGACTCACGTGATCCTCCTGCCTTCGCTTCCTGAGGAGCTGAGACTATAGGTGCACCCCACCATACTGGCTAATTGTTTTAATTTTAGTAGAGATGCGGTCTTGACGTACTGCCCAGGTTGGCCTCAAACTCCCGGCCTCAAGGGGTCCTCCTGCCTCAACTTCTCAAAGTGCTGGGATTACAGAAGTGAGCCACCCCACCTGGCAAGAATTACCTTTTAAAAGCTGTAAGTTAGGAGCTAGTTTAGGATAAGTATGGTGACTACTTGGACATATATATTTGTATTGTATGATGATATTTTACAACTATAGATTACTAATAATTTATAAGGCAGACTGTTGTGTATTTAGAATTTGCAGTATAAGAAGAGTTTTGCATGGGGGTAGGGCTGTGGTCATTTGATCCAGTTTCTGTTTTAAGAATATCCCACAGCCTGCAGTGGGGAAGGGAAAGTGGAATCTGTACGTTTTAATTAATGCTACTTCAGTGATTATTCTTCTACATAGATGTTTGTGCATATGATGTCTGTCTATTTAATTCTAAAAATGGAATTACTGGATCAAAGTTTATATACATTTAGAAATATTACACAAATATTACATGACCCTCCCAAATGGCTACAGTGTTTTATACTTCTACCAATCTCAGGAGAGTTTTCAGTGGACTTCTACGTAAAATAAAAGCTGATGGCCTAGTGGCTCACATCTGTAATGCCAGCACTTTGGGAGGCCAAGGTGGGAGGATTGCTTGACCTCAGGAGTTCAAGACCAGCTTGGGCAAAAAATTAAAAAAAAAAAATTGCTGGATGTAGTGGTGTGTGTGCCTTTGGTCCCAGCTACTCAGGAGACTGAGGTGGGAAGATCATTTGAGTTCAGGAGGTTGAGGCTGCAGTGAGCCAATATCACACCATTGCACTCTCATTTGGGTGACAGAGTGAAACCCTGTCATAAATAAATAAATAAAGCTGATACAGTATCTATAATTTGAATTATGTACTATATGCTTCCCTCCCTCCCTCCCTCCCTTCATACCTCCCTCCCTCCCTTCATACCTCCCTCCATACCTCCCTCCCTTCTTTCCTTCTTTCCTTCCTTCCTTGAGTAATAACTTATGAGTTTTCTGATAATGTATTCACCAACAGGACAGCATATGATAGTCCTCACTTTACTTCCCACCCCAAAATGTGAACATCACAATAGTCCAAAATCTCCCTAGATACACAAACAAACAAACAAACTCTATACCATGTATGTAAAAGGTAGCTGGCTTTAGTTCAGTGATTTTTCAATGAGGAATGCTGCACTTCCAATGAAAACAGACAGCCAGTGTAGAAACAGTTCCTAACCGATTTCTACTGTATGACTCTGATTCATAAATTACTAAAGTGTATTCCTGAGAAATAAATATTTCACCAGCCAGTGACAGACTTATGAGCTAATTAAAATCTGAGCCCTGGAAGAAGTGGTGCCATTAGCTGAATTCACAGGACTGGAAAGTATGTGTCTGCTCACTGACTCAGAGGTAGACGTTTACATATGGGAAGGAGGGGGCTGGCTTATTAAGAACAACATTTGGGTTTGGATGAAGGGAGCTCTCTGTCAAACCTGAGATATTTAAAGAAAAGCCAAAATAACAATATGGGAGGTTTCTTTTGCCCATGAGAAGAGGAAGGTAATACTACGTGGTGGTTTTAAGTGTCAGGGCTTGGGGGGATCACACTGTCTTGAGTTCAGATCCCAGGTCTGCCATTTAGCAGAGGCAGAACTTTGGGGGTGATGTTCAGCCTTTCTAAACTGCAGCATCCTCGTTGGTCCCATGGGTATAGGCATCTGCGGAGTGGCATGTGTATAAAATGAGATACTACGTGTAACTCCTCAGCAGAGTGGTAGGCAAATACTTGCTCAATAGATGGAAGACACCTGTCACGAGCGTCGACTGTTATATCCACAAGAAGTCATGTTTCAACGTCCAGTTTTCTGTTAAAGATTTCCAGCCTGTCAGATGCTAAGCAGTTGTCTAGTGTGAAGTTTGTTCCCTTAAAAAATATGGTTAATACACATTTTTTGATGACTTCTGATCTGCCAAGTCACGGATGCTGCTAAGCATTTTAGGGTCATATGTCATTTCATCATTACAATAACATAGAAGATGGATATCGTTAACTCTACAGAGGAAACTGAGAAACGCCAACAATGAGTTATTGGCTCTAAAATTTAACCCAAGTTCTTTTTTCTTTTTGCTTTCTTTCTTTTTCTTTTTTATATTTGACTCGACTC
The DNA here is from genome assembly GCA_963573385.1 of Cacajao melanocephalus. NCBI lineage: Eukaryota > Metazoa > Chordata > Mammalia > Primates > Pitheciidae > Cacajao > Cacajao melanocephalus. Next base: position 69,854 of record CAUYLG010044985.1, on the reverse strand, counting down.
CCTTTATTTCACACAGTTATGCAAATTATGAGGCCACGGTTATGACCTCAAGCAATGAAGGTTTAATTTACATGAATAGCTGAGCATGGTGGCCCACACCTATAATCCCAGCACTTTGGGAGGCCGAGACCGGTGGATTACCTGAGGTCAGGAGTTCAAGACCAGCCTAGCCAACATGGTGAAACCACATCTTGACTATAAATACAAAAGTTAGCCAGGCATGGTGGCAGATGCCTATAATCCCAGCTACACAGGAGACTCAGGCAGCAGAATCGCTTGAACCCGGGAGGTGGAGGTTGCAGTGAGCCGAGATCGTGCCACTGAACTCCAGCCTGGGAGATAGAGCCAGACTGTGTCTTCAAAAAAAAAAAAAAAAATTCATGAATAAGCTTTTTTCCCCATGAAAATAATATGTGTTACTTCACGCCTGGTTTAACACACAAAATCCCCACCCTATCTGGCACCGATACACTTAACATGCACTATTAAGTACAATTTCCATTTTATTTTTTTTGAGAGAATAGACTGTTTTCAGTTTTGAAGGACTCAGCTCCTTACATGGGCTTTGTTGGGGGTCGTGGGGCAGCACCCACAAGTCTAAATCGGGATGGGGGTGTTCGGTCCTTGGGAGCTTCACAAGTTCGATTCCTGACTTCTTTGCTGTGAATTGCATGAGTCACATGTTAATGTAGCTTCCCATAGAGCTTGGGAAGTACATAGGCATCGAAGACGCTCGCTTCAGAAATGTCCCTGACTGCTGCAGCATCCACTGTGTTTCCAGTGATGAATTTCTTAATGGCCTTGTCCTTGGGCATGCCTCCGACACCGTGCAGCGAATAGGCTGAACATGGCCACAGCCCTTTATGGCACGACTGTTGTTCTTTGTCATCTTGGAGGCACGGACTGGAGACCCCAAGTTGTTATTTTAAAAATATATATATATTTGGCTGGGCGCATTGCCTCACACCTATAATCCCAGCACTTTGAGAGGCCAAGGCGTGTGGATCACCCGAGGTTGGGAGTTTGAGACCAGCCTGGCCAATAGGGTGAAACCCCATCTCTACTAAAAATACCAAAAATTTTAGTTGGACATAGTGATGGGTGCCTGTAACCCCAGCTACTTGGGAGGCTGAGGCAGGAAAATGGCTTGAACCCAGGAGTTAGAGGTTGCAGTGAGCCAAGATCGCACCACTATACTCCAGCCTAGGCATGACAGAGCGAGAAAAATAAATCATTACAGTCCCAAGAGAAAATCTAATTGGTCCTTCCTAGAATGCTTTTGTTTAAACAGCTATGACTGAGGGGTGCACTTCATGTGGTCATAAATGGTGGTCAGTGTTCTACTCCTGATTGTGATTACAATTTCAGAGAAAGTCTCTGTCAACTAGCCACAGATGCCTTCCAGAAGCATAAAATCATTATTCAGCATTCTCCATATCTTCTTTTATTCATGGTGTTGTCAGCAATATGTAATATTATCCATAGTACATATGACACTGTGTTTGCTTGGTTGCCAGAGAGGAGATAAGGTTAAAAATAACAATGTCAGGTATTGCTATAAGCATTTTGTAAATAATAACCTATTTGATACTTATTATCACCCTTTGCACTTAGCCACAATTACCCCATTTTATAGATATTTTATAGATACCCTATTTTATGCCAAGGTAGAGAGAAAGAAATATATTAAGAAACAGAGCAGTTTTTGATGACAGGGATTTACTTATAGGTCTTCTGGGATACAGTGTGTACTGTATGTGTGTGCATGCATGCACACCTGTGTGTGTGTGTGTGTGTGTGTGTGTGTGAATGCATGCCTGTTTGTGTTGGAAATGCGTACATTCTGTACCAGTGTGTGAATAAGTTGAGAGAGTCAGGAGTAACGGAGATGACAATTTATGGTGTGGTGATGATTTCTGATTTCAAGTAAAGTGTATAACTGTGGAATGAATGAAAGTCTTCTTTCAGAAGAATTTGGGTTGTATACACTTCAGAAATGAGCCCTTTTCTTCTACATTTTTCATCACAGCCCCATGGAGGCAGGCTGAAGTGTGGCACATCTTGTAAGGATGGCCTGAGAGCAAAGATCATTTGCAAGCCTTAAGGACTTTATGAAGCAGTATAGTCATCAGACACTTTTGGTTGCAAGCAACAGAATCACAGCGCACCTGGTCTTTTGTTTAGAAGGGGGAGTTCATTGGCTTACACAACTGCAAAGGCCTGAAAGAGGCCAGTTTCAGATGCACAAATAAGCAATTTGAAATCTGGTTCTTTGCTGTTTCTTGGCTCAGCTTTTCAGTGTTGACATCATCCTCTGGCAAATTCTTCCTTACTCGGGGCTCAAAGTGATGCAGCAGCTCCAGGCTTATTTTCTATGAAATGGGCTTCCCTGGTGAAAAGCAAATGCCTCCTTCTTAACCATTCTAACAAGAACAATAAAACCCTCAAAGATCTGCTTTCAAAAAATAATAGCATGTATTAAGTGCCAGACACTGAGTCCTTTTTTATGTATGAACTGTATTGTTTCCTTGAATCCTCACAATCGTTCTACAAGATAGGTACTATAATTAACCCCATTTTAATAGGATAAAATTTAGTTGTAGAACAGTTGTGTCCATTAGCTCTTGCTGTGTAATGAGCTAGTTCTAAGCCTGGTGGCTTCAAAGTGTGACCATGAGTCCGAAGTTGGCAAACCTAGAGAGCCTGAATCCTCCAGCGTGACATCAGCTAGGACAGTTCAGTTCCATACATGTATGTCTCACATGTCCCCCAGCAAACTAGCCTGGTTTGCTTAGTGAAGTAGAGATGCAGCAGTGAGCTGGCACAAATATGCAAGCACAAAGGGCAAAGGTAGTCAGAGCCTTGTGAGGCTTATGCTGGGAACTGGCACATTCTCATTTCTTCCCTATTCTTGTTACCCATACATGTCACATGTCCAGTTTGGATTCAGAGGGTGAGGAAATAAACTCTCCCATTTCATGGGAGGATGTTCATGGTCACATTACAAAGGGCCAGAACTGAGGAAGAATTGGAGGGTATTTTTGTAGTCAGTCTGCTGTCATGGTAATTAAACTTGTCCAAAGTTACATTTTTAGCAGGATTCAAACCAGGGAAGTCTGGTTCCAGAGTATAAGTTCTTCCTCATTACAGTGTTCTTTGTGTAGTTGTTATTGATTCACCTTGGATAGTGACCCCACAATTGAACCAACCATTTTGGCCAGGAAATTGAAGTGTTTCATTGGTTAGATTTGGGTCCTGTCTTCATCTCTAAGATGAGGTACAGGAGTCGGCCCTACCTAAACCGTGGGTACTAGAAGTGGCATAGGAACAGTAGCACAAAGGAAAATTATTTTCAGAAGATGTAATGAATAGAGATCAGGGCACAAAATAATATCCCCCACTGATGGGAATATGCTAGGGGTAATTGGGTAAATTTCAAGGGTAAGGCTATGTCATGACACTCTTGGATTACAACGGAGAGACTTATTTGCTCTAGTTACTGGGGAAAAAGATTGAGGAATTACAGTTGGCTTTAAGTGTCTGCTTTTGGTGGAGGACTAGATTGTGATGAGGATAATGCGGACATTAGGAAGAGGGGCCTTGTAGAATGGGACAGAGATAGAAAATTTGAAGTGCCTGGGAGTCCCAAAATGGGGTTGTGTGTTCTGGCTTTGAATTACCAGGAGCCGGTACGACTCCTAGCTGCAAAGAAACATTGATCACACTAAAAAAAAAAAAAAAAATGAGTGAATGGTTAGGTAGACGGATGGATGACGGATGGGTGGGTGGGTTTAGGGATAGATGGTGGATGAAAAAGTAAGCGGTGAATGACCCTCTAGATGGTAAGTGGAACCCTGCCCTGCTTTCCATTTTGTGCTTCAAATCTCATTTGCCAGCAGTATCTAATTGGATATATATGCCTCTACTTCCATCTATACCTGGCCTCTAGTCTTCCTCATTTTTGAAGATTTTTTTTTTTAAGACAGAGTCTAGCTCTGTCACCCAGGGTGGAGTGCAATGGCATGATCTTGGCTCCCTGCAACCTCTGCCTCTGGGGTTCAAGCAATTCTACTGCCTCAGCCTCCCAAGTAGTTGGAATTAACAGGCACATGCCACCATGCCCAGCTAATTTTTGTATTTAGTAGAGATGGTGTTTCGCCATGTTGGCCACACTGGTCTTGAACTCCTGATCTCAAGTGATCTCCCCATATCAGCTTCCCAAAGTGCTGAGACTGTAGGTGTGAGCCATCATGCCTGGCCTGAAGAGTCACTGTTTTTCAGCCAGCTGGATGGGTTAAGTGTTTGTCCACTGTGCTCTAGAAATTCTCTGAGCATACTCATATTATTACACTTAACCCTTTTATAAACCACATCCTTTTAGGCAAAAGTGATCCTCACTGTCTTACTCATTGCAGGACTCTAATGCCTAATACAGAGCCTGGCCCAGAGAGGGTGCATGGCAAGTATATTCTGAATGATGGAATGAAACGTTCAGTGAGTGTGCAAATAACAAGCATTGATAAGAATATATAGGGTCTGTGGTGACTATGTCAATTTTATAGCCATTGACATCTCCTGGCCAAATTCTTTGCTTTTAATATCATGCTTAAATTTTGTCAATGCATTTCTAAAAATGGAAGAAAACCGAGTGGGCCACAAGAACACTGCCAGTTTTCTTACGTCATTCATAATCTATCAGGCGATCCTGGGGTACCAGCAAGAAGAGATTATGATGGACAGTGAGACAGCAATGACTGCCTTCAGTTTTATCATCAGCCTTGGACAGAGAAGATGCATCACCTATAAGTGAAGATGATCAGTTCTTCCATTTCCAAAGAAATGGGTATCTTATAAGTTAGAAATTTGTGACTTTGAATTGTGTTTTTAATCATAAGAATCATAGCTTCTGGCCTGGCATGGTGGCTTATGCGTGTAATCTCAGCATTTTGGGAGGCTGAGGCAGGCGGATCACTTGAGGTCAGGAGCTCGAAACCAGCCTGGCTAACATGGTGAATCCCCATCTCGACTAAAAATACAAAAAATTAGTCAGGTGTGGTATTGCGCAGCTGTAGTCTCAGCTACTGTGGAGGCTGAGGCAGGAAAATTGCTTGAACCTGGGAAGTGGAGGTTACAGTGAGCCGAGATCACACCATTGCACTCCATACTGGGCATGGCAATAAGACTGTATATCAAAAAAAAAAAAAATGCTTCTGCTTAGGCAGTGCCTACTTACGTTTTAGGTTATAGTTGGCCACTTTACATCTATTGCTTTTGCTCCAGTAGGTTTCATAATCTCCGTTTTATAGTTGAGGAAATAAATACCTGAGAGGGTGGAATAAACTCACCATAAGCAACTTGGCTGGCAAGTGATTGGAGCTGAGGTTTGAACCATGTTCATTGGACTCTGAACACTGCAGTCTTTCCTGTATACTATCCCTCAGGCACAGAGTTGGGCCTAGATGAGATGGACAGATCTTCCTTAGGATATGGTCGGTATTTTCTTTTCGGCAGACAGTAAGCCAAGCATAACCTCATACATCTGACCAGAGGCTCCTGTACAATTTGGCTGTTCATGTTCTGTAAAGGGGCTGGATCTGGGGCATGTGAACAGTCCTGTGAATATTGGGATACATGAGATTGATTTTTCCCTGCGTATAAGCATTCAAATGTCATAAGTTTCAGAGGGCCGTATCTTAACTTCTAGGGGTGAGAGGCTCCAAGGCATCTTAAAGAATTGGTTCTTAATCTCACTTGCAAGTTAGAATTACCTGAAGAAGTTTAAAAAAATATTGATGGCCAGAGTACCTAGTTCTTTTTTTTTTTTTTTTTTTTTTGAGATGGAATATCGCTCTGTTACCCAGACTAGAGTAAAGTAGCACTATCTCACCTTACTGCAGGCTCTGCCTCCTGGGCTCAAGCAGTTCTCTTGCTACAGCCTCTCGAGTAGCCGGAATTACAGGTGCCTTCCACGACACTTATCTAATTTTCGTATTGTTAACAGAGACGGGGGTTTTGCCATGTTGGCCAGGCTGGTCTCGAACTCTTGACTTCAAGTCATCTGCCTACTTCAGCTTCTCAAAATGCTAGGATTACAGTCATGAGACACTACATCTGGCCAGCGTCTAAGTTCTTAATCATTATAATGTTCTTTATATTTATATGTATTTTAATTGAACTCCTGTGTTCACTGCAGTATTATTTATAATAGCCAAGAGATGGAAGCAACCTAAAGGTCCATTAAAGGATGAAAGATTAAAGAAATTGTGATACATACACACACATACATACACCATACACAGTCACTCACTTTATCTTGAGTAATGTATGACAAATGTATCGTGATATAAGTATTTAATTTATGGTGCCTTGCATAATGGTCAGAGGTGCACTTGTTTGTGAAGGTGAAAATAAACTATTTGTAAAACTTAAGAAAAAAAAAAAAACACAAAATGGAATAGTATTCAGCCCTGAAAAATATGGGAAGCCTGCCGTATAATTTAACACGGATACTCCTTGAGGACATTATGCTAAGTGAAATCAAGCAGTCACAAAAAGACAAATACTGCATGATTTCACTTTTAAAGCTCTTTAAAATTCTGAAACTCTTAGAATCTAACAGTAACTGCCATAAAGCAAGAGAATGCTGCCACATAGTAATAAATAGGTCCACTGACATACGTGCATAAAAATTGTGCCCATTTTAAACAGGATACATTTTTTCCCTGTGATCTGATGAAACTGCAAACTAGGGTCAGAAAATAAACCAGAACATAAATAAATAAATACCCAGAAAATAATGTGCCTTGGCATTTTCTTGACTTTCAGAAGTGACTTTACTATGGCAAAATTATTTTTTGATACTATGATTTGTATCCATCAAAAATACAGGTTTTGATACCAGGATCCATGACCTAGAAAGAGGTTTTAGTGTCAGATTCTCCATGTTTTTCAAGTGAAGAGAGAAAGAGAGAATGTATCATTTAAAAAAATTATATTCAATACATGGCAGAATTTTATACTTTTAACAAGATACTGTTTTGTATATAAGCCATGGAGAATACACTTGAAAAGCTTTAGCTGTTGGGATATTTGGTTTCCAGACTCTTGTTTCTGTGAATCAGAGCATTCCAATGTGGGGTGAGCATACTGGGTGAAGATCATTGCAATGCTCATGTTTTTCCAAAGAGAAGTAGTTGAAATCATTTAGTAGCATTTGAATAAAAGCAAGACTTTTAGAGGCAATTCATTAATTTTGGTAGTTTTTGTTGCACCCAAGGGAGAATGAAGGACAAGAGAAGGAGAAGAGAGAGAATTGCCCTTGTCTTAATTTAAAGCTGAAAGATACACACATGATTAATACCAGAAAAAACTTACCATTTTGTTCATAGACTAAAAGTATCCTTTTAGAGCTCTTCTGCATTTGTAGAAAGTAATAGGAAAAAAATATTTACAAAGTGGTATTTTTCTGAGGTGTGCTTATGATTTTATTAGACCTACAATAACACATCATTAAGGAAAAATAATAATTGATCTGCCGTGAGAAAAAAAAGAATGACTAACACAGCTTCTTTGCTGTCAGCCCTCTTGTCCTCCAAAACATGATGCTCATTTTGAAATATCATGGCTAATCCAAAAAATATACAGCTAAACAGAAAAACAACATCAGTTCCAAATATGAATACATGATCTGCTACTTAATATGTCAGAGTATTTGTCAGGTTGATAGCATTAGGCTCTGCGGCATTCAATTCTAAGCCTTGCAATATTTGAAGTCTGATATTGTGCTTCAGTAAATTTAATACATGGGCCTCAGTAATGGAGGGAATCGCGTTAGTACTTGGCAGTTTGTTATGCTGTATAAAATTGACTGCCCTGCAAATACAATAGCGATCATAAAAACGGTGGTCAGCAGAGAGGGGTGTAATGCATTTTTGAGGTTTCAGTAAAGGTCCAGATGAAATTTATTGAGATTTTTGCCATTTGGATGATGATCAATAGAGCTGTGCTAATAATTTGTTGTGAGGACGTTCTCTGGGGATATGACATTTTGCTGTGAAACTTTGGAAATTCAGAAAGTAGACAAAGTGATGATACTGGCCCAGTATATATAACCGTCAAAGACTTTAACATCACTCTGGGAGAGGATTTATAGTGATGGTGATTACTTCTTCAGGCATTGAGGATGTGATGCATTCAATTATTGATATGTTTTCATGCATTTTCCAGTTTGGACTCACAGTCATTTGATCGTATTGCTGTTTCAGCCCAGGGTTTTGTGATAGGTTTGTTTTTAATTTCATTCACAGTTTCCAAATTGCTAGCCTATTTTCTTAATTATGTCATTGATTTTCCCTGCCTCCTCTCCCCTCACCCATCCCTCCCCATCCAGAAAATAATCTTCTTTGAAGAAAAGAATTCTGGTTAGCCTTCATTCACATCAACAGAGCCTACTTAGAAGTCCTGACTGTGAAAACCACTTTTGTTGTGTTGCAATTGCTGCTGCTGCTGTAGATGGCTAATGTGCTGTACTAAATTTGCAAACAGGCTTCTGAGTTGATGTTAAAGGAATACATAGCATGCAGATAATGTTCGTGATGGTTACAGTTTTAATGCACATATGTCAGGGGACCTGTTAAATCACCATGAGGCAGCATTCTTTTGCTTTTCGGTGGTTGCTGTTGAATTTGTCTTTTTTTTTTTTTTTTTTTTTTCCAATTTTGATTAGCTGCGTTCCAGGAGAGAGAGAGATGAATTATCCAATCTTCGCAAAGTGGGATTCCACACTGACAGTGCAGAGATATCATTCTGAGAAAAAATAAAACAAAGAAGGTTTTAAAACTTTGCTTTTGATAAAACAGACTTGTCCTGAGGCTGTCTTTATGTCTATTCTGTATGTTAGAAAAAGAAGTTTTGGGTTTTTGTTTATTTCCCTAACTGTTACATTGTTCTGTTTCCTCATTGTATTTCATGAACCTGACCAATTAAGTTTCAGCCCTGGTCTAGGAATTTTTTTGTTGCTGCTGATGGATTAAAGTAACAAAGTAATTCTGCTGTATGCATAGGCTTAGAGACACTCCACATTGTTTCCAAGTAGAAATTTGTCAGCACTCTGCAGAAAGAACTCTGAGACTAGGCACAGCAGAACAACTCATTTTCAGTGAACAGGTACAAAGTAAGATTTATGACTTTGCATCTTTGATGACATTTCTTACATTGTTACCAAGCTACAGCAAATTAAAGGGATCTGTGAATAGTGAGAGGTGTGTTTTTGTAATGAGACAGAGCAATAAGAAGCTAATTAAGGTAACAACTTGTGAAAAATTAAAGTGTTTCTGTCTTTCATTTTTGAATCTCTGAGCATAAACTTTGTAGTTGTTAATTTAATTGCCGCTGTTGGCAGCATCCCTGAAGAATATTGAGGATTAATCATCTGGTTCATTCCAACAAGAGATAAGGCCTAAGTGAATTGAAATTTTACCAATTTAACCCTGTCTTCCTCCTAATATGACATGATTAACATTTTTCAATTAACCACATGTAATTATTCTGAAGGCCTCATTTCACTTACTTCTAGTCTTTCTGACTGCAGATTGGCCTTTTCAGGTAGTTTGGATCTAGAATACTTCAAAGAAAGCTCCACTTGTTCTGTTTTGCAACTGGCACACAGGTTCATCTGCATTGACCGTGGAGTTGCCGTTTCGTCGGAAAATAAACGTCCGTATCAGTGGCATGCATCTTTGCCGAGGTGCTCTTCCTGTAAAGGAAGGTGCTGCTCACTGAAGTCTGAAGGAATAACATTGTATTGTTGGAGCATATTTGTAACTGAGCGGAGTAAAAGACTAAAATCTTGCAGGCGAGAATGTCAAGGGTAGAGGTTGGCAGGAAATGGTTTTCCACAGCAAATGGAAAGACCTCAAGATTCGGGAGAGTTTGGCATTTCCAAGGAATGGAATAAAGGCTAGTTGTCTGTGCTGGTCCATTATAGTAGCTAATAATCACAGTGGTTATTGAAATGTAAATTAATTAAAGTTACATAAAATCTATAATCGAGTTTGTCTCTCACATTAGCCACATCTCAGGTGTCCTCCTGTGACTGGTGGCTGTCGTATTGGACAATGGAGATACAGAACATCTCTATCATCTTGGGATTATTATTATTGTTATTATTATTTGAGACAGAGTCTTGCTCTTCCCCAGGCTGGAGTGTGGTGGTGTGATGATGGTGCAGTGCAGCCTTAGACTCCTGGGCTAAAGCGATTTTCTAACCTCGGCTGCTGATGTAGCTGGGTCTACAAGTGCATGCTACTACATCTGTCTAATTATTATTTTTTTATTATTATTATTACTGGTAGAGACAGGGTCTCATGATGATGCCCAGGCTGATCTTGAACTCCTGGACTCAAATGATCCTCCTGCCTCGGCCTCCCCAAATGTTGGGATTACAGGCATGAGCCGCTGCACCTAGCCCCATGTAGGCAAAATCATTGGATAGCTCTAGGCAAGAACACAGTCATCAAGTGGGTAGTGGTTAGTATTAACCGGGGCACGCTAAATTCTTATATGGTAATAAAAATCTCAGTACCAGAGGGGTTCATGCTACAAAGGTTTATTTCTCTCATACACAAAATCCACTGCAGGCCTGGGCAGAAAAGAGGCATCTGGAAGTTTGTGCTGGAGCCCTTTCGTTCCTCATCATGGCCCATTGCACAGGACTGGACACCCATGCCCTGCCTCCCTGCAGTGGGACTTTTATTTCAGTCTTTTGTTTGCCAGCTGGCCACTAACTTCCTATGTGTATCACCAAACAGTGTTACTATTTTTATTCTATAAAGGAGAAACTGAGGCCCAGAGAAGTTAAATAGTCTGTCTAAGATAAATACCTAAAGAATGATAGAGTAGGATTCCAGGTACATCTGAGTCCAGCTGCAAAGTCTAATTTTGACTGAGTTAGGTGGACTCTTCTGGTGCACAATGGGAAGTCATCAGAGGCTTTCTGGCTTTAGAAAACCTATTCTGAACAGCACAGGTGATATGGTTTGGCTGTGTCCCCAGCTAGATCTCATCTTGAATAGCAGTTCCTATGATTCCCACGTGTGGTGGGAGATAACTGACGTGTGGGGACAGTTTCACCCATACTGTTCTTGAGGTAGTGAATAGGTTTCACAAGAGCTGATGGTTTTATAAGGGGAAACCCCTTGGCTTGGTTCTCATTCTCTCTTTTTTCTGCTGCCAATGTAAGATGTGCCTTTCACCTTCCGCCATGATTGTGACCCTTCCCCAGCCATGTGGAACTGTGAGTGCATTAAACCTCCTTTTCTTTATAAACTACCTGGTCTCAGATATGTCTTTATCAGCAGCTTAAAGGCGGACTTAGATGGGAACCTCAGATCACCGGCAAGCTCCTTGGTTAGAAGCTTTATATGTGACAACAACAACTTAACGCAAATGAATAGCAGTGGTAAAGTTGAGCAGGTAATATCAGAGAACAGTCCCTACCGGGCCCTATAGTGGAAGCTCTGAAAGGGGAAGAATATAGTTCATTTTCAAGTGTATGTGCACAGGCTCACAACGTGTTTTGGCTGATTTTTATTGAGCAGTTATGATTTGCCAGATGCTGTTTTAAAATTTTAGCTTGATATGCATTAGCTAATTCAATACTTATTCAATACTTAAAGTATTTCAATGAGTTAGCTTCTCTTTTCATGGCTTTACAGATGGAAAAAGGGGGTAGAGAGAGGTTAAGTAACTTGCCTAAGGTGACACAGCAGAGGAGCTGGAATTTTAGTCACCATTTTACTCAAGAATGAAGCAATGTTTGGAGAGAAGGGTGACTCAGAGATTTGTAACAAGGCCAAATCAAAGAGAAAGCACTGGTGAGTCAAATAGGGTGATCAGATAATGGATATCTAAAGCTTTGCGTGTGAGGATCAGATGCGGCAGCGAGGATGGAGAAAGGAATACCTGAAGTCGTGAGAGATGGTAAGATCGCTGAGAGGGTGCAGATAGAAAGGGAGAAAAATAATAGGCCACACATGAGATCTTTGGCAACATGACTTAGTAAATAAGGCCAAGGGTTTCAGTGTTAAACAGGCTTCTATAAATCTTGGCTTTGGCACTATGTGACATGGGCAAGTCGTATAACTTTCTGGGACAACATTTCTTTATTGGCAACGTGGAGGTTAGGATGCTCAAAGCACCAGACCCTACCAGGACTAAAGAAGAGAGTGAGCATGCCAGTCTATGCCCACAAACTCGGTTTTGTAATAAGAAGCACAGTTTTGCGTTACTGTTAAACAAGGTTAATCTTATCCTCATCCCCAGTTTTCCTTCGTGGATAGAAGGTGTAACCTCTATTATGCAAAAGATCGTGATTCTCACTTGGGGGTCCAACAGGCGAAGGGATGGTGAGGACCTCCCTAATCATCCACCTTTGTTATCTTCCAGGTACAGAGGCTGCAGTTCTGCAGGTCACATGCTTGAATCTTTCACTAAACAAGGATCACACACCCATTCCCCTTTGCAGATCTCTGCTGCTTGATAAACTCATAGACTTTTTTTTTTTTTTTTTTTGAGATGGAGTCTCACTCCATCTGCCCAGGCTGGAGTGCAGTGGTGTGATTTCAGCTCACTGCAACCTCCGCCTCCCAGGTTCAAGCGATTCTTGCACCTCAGCCTTCCAAGTAGATGGGATTATAGGCACCTGTCACTATGGCTGGCTAACTTTTGTATTTTCAGTAGAGACAGGGTTTAACCATGTTGGCTAGGCTGGTCTCAAACTCATGACCTCAGGTGATCTACCTGCCTTGGCCTCCCAAAGTACTGGGATTATGGATGTGAGCCACTGCGCCTGGTCAGGTTACAGACTTTGATAGTCTCACCAGTGTCTGGACATCTCTTTTATAATCCAGATGAAATCTTAATCTCTCTCTTTCTCTTTATCTCTGTCTGTCTCTCTGTATGTGTGTGTATGTTTCTGCTCCTCCTCCGTTCTCTTTCTTTGTCTATTTTCTTTATAGCTACTCTGTCACTCTCCGTGCAGAACATCCGGCATAATCACTTCAACAACCAGCTTTTGGAAAAGCAAAAGCTTCTTACAGACAGCACTGTCTTTCTGCCATGCTTGGTTCCATCCTTCCACTGACTCCACGCCTTTTCCTCCTTGAGTTCAGAGACAAAGAGGACCCTATCTATCTACCTGTTCGAGTAATGAAAGACAGGAGAAACGCAAGGAGAAAAATTCTGACTAAATAGCCCCAGATAGTTTGCAACCAGGTTTGTAAAATGCTCAGCACGGTTCCTGGCATGTTACCTGTGCTGAATCAAGGGTACAGGTAACTCTATTTCTGCTATTTTTATCAGCAACGGTTAGGAAAGGAACAGAGAGACATGAGTCCACCCTCGACAATTTCAGTTTTTGGTAAAGAGGCGAGGGAAAGGAGAAGGCTTCAAGAATGTTGGGTTGGTGAGCAAAACCAAAGTCTGGGGAGACTGAAGACTGAGAAATACATTGATTGGATTCTTTTTGAAGTTCATTGATGACCTTTCAGGGGGCTGTTTCGGTTGCGGTGAGCAGAAGACAAGCATTGATGTCTTAAGGAATGAGAAAGTAAGAGGGCAGCTGAGACATTTAGAATGCGGTGAGCTTGTGAAATCTTGGCTGTGGGAGAGGGAGAGGAAGGTAAAGTCAGAAGCCTGGAAAGAAGAACTGAGATGAGTTTTAGTTGCTGACTTGACATCCGAGTATAGATGGCAGTGGGTCCCAGGACACCTGGAAAAAGATAGCTGTCTGGGAATTAGGGGACTGTCAAAGGATGATAGGCTCTGTCTAGGTATTTATGGACTCTTCCCTCTGCCTGGAACGAACTCATTCTCATTCATATTCTCTCTCTCTTTCTCTCTTTGGAATTTTAGTCACCATCCTCCCCCTCCTGCTCCCCTCCCCCAAACCACTCCCCTCCCCCTCCCTCTCTCCATTTTTGTCCATTTTCTAAATGGTAGTTTCCTTTTGAGTTTTTTAAATGTCATCTTCTCTTAACCTTCTCTTGGTTATTCTTCTGACCACCCAAAGTTTCTTTCTCCCAATCTGAGTCTGTATCATAGGATTCTCTTCATTTTCTATGCCACTTAGCTCAATTTACGATTACATTTTCATTGCTTTATTGTCTGTCTTCCCAAATATGGAGTTTTGTAAGAGGAGAAACCCTGTTTGTTCAGTTTACAGATGGATACCCGGGACGTAGCGTATACTATGAGTTTAATAAATACATCTTTTAAGTGCATTAATGTATACATGTATGAGTTTGAAGGCGTCTTTTTTTTAATGAATGAATAAATGAATGTGGCATCTTTCTAGGCAGAGCTAATCAATATCTGAACCAGCAATTGCTGTGTAAAACCCTGAAAGCAGAATTCTCTTAGACTGAAATCCTGCGTAATAATTATTAGAATTGGCAGTGAGAGATGGAGACTTGAATCAGGAAATATTTATGGGGAAGGTAGCGTTAAACTTTCCAGGATATTTCCTTTGTGTGCTCGTAATGGATTTCAAAGGTCCACACCTCTTGGAGGATTCCTGGAGCAGGATTTCATGAAGCTCTTTTGTGAAATGCTTCCATTAGTCATTGGCATTTTTCCCAAAGAGATTCAAGCATGGTTTCTAAGTGTCTCAGAGCCTAAAGTGGAAGTGGGAGAGAAAAGGAGGGAGTGATGAGGAACCCTAGTTGGAAGTAATGAAGACGGCTCCTCCACCTTTACAGAGCTCTGCCAGGAAACCACCCTCAGGAAACTGGGGCACCTCCCAATGATGAGCTGGGGTGGCTTCTGAACCATGAGTCATCTTGTTCTAAGTGGCTTTGGCTGTATCAGGATGATGTGTCTAGACTTGCAGTCGGCTGGGGAACAAGTAGGAGGATCCTGGGGAGGAGGCCAGGAAATAATGGATGAGTCTTAGTGCTGGGCTCAGACTGCTTCCTGCCCTTCAAGGAGTTAACTTCAGGGCATCGATTCACACCCAATCTGTATTCATTATTCACCCACAGAATGCCAGACACAGTGCTTGGTTCTGGCACTCTAATGCTGACCGAGACAGATAGGACCCTTTCTCTGGTGGACCTTAGAATACAGCTTGGGAGGAAGCTAGGAAACCTTATCAGATGATTATTAATCCAAGTTCTCGGGGATGATAGAAGGGGAACAACGTGCAGGATTCAATGGGAGCATAAAGCACGGAAGTGGAATTTTGCTAGAGCACATCAATGATTGTTGTTATTTTACTTTTATTTTTTATTTTGGAAGGAGGGACCATTTGTGACTCCTTATAGCTGATGAAGGACTGCATGTTCATTAACATATTAATGCCATTTGTACTTTGAATGAGTTAAATTCACCTAACTTTAGTGTTTACAAGGGATGAGCTACTGTAGTCTTTTTGGATCCCTTCTTCTCCTTTACCTCATCATCCAATCCACCAGTAAGTTCTAATCCATATTCCCTATGCTGTCTGCTGTCACCAGCCTTGTCACTGTCCATCACATGGACGACTGCACCAGCCTTCTAACCAGACACCTTGCTTCTGCGCTCGTCCTTCCTCTCCTTTTCTCTGCATAGCAGCCAGAGTGACCTTGGAAAGCCATCAATCTGTCATGTCGGTCCCCTTTCCCCTTAAGATGGTGCAATGGAATTTTATTTCTTCTTTTGCTTCTCCTCCTTCTTCTCCAACTTCTCCTTCTTCTTTCTTGTCTTTTTCTGAGACAGAGTCTCACTCTTTTGCCCAGGCTGGAGTGCAGTGGCGTGATTATAGCTCATTGCAACCTCAACCTCCCAGGCTGAAGGAATTTTCCTGCTTCAGCCTCCCAAGTAGCTGGGATTGCAAGCACATGCCACCACACCTGGCCAATTTCTGTATTTTTTGTAAAGATGGGGTTTCACCATGTTGCCCAGGCTGGTTTTGAACTCCTGACCTCAAGCAATCCTCCCACTTCAGCCTTCCAAAGTGCTGGGATTACAGGCATGAGCCACAACACCCAGCGGATTCCCATTTCACTTTGGAAAAAATCAGACTGGTTACCATGCCTGTGAAACAAGGTCCGGGTCTGGAGCTTCTTGTTGATCTCATTTCATATAACTCTTCCATCAGCCCCTGTACTGCAGGCCATTCTGGCTTCCTGACAGTCCCTCATACGATAAGATTTTGTTCTATCCCTGAGTATTTGTACGTGCTCTTCCCATCGTTGTTCTCCACATGGCCGGCTCTTTCTTAGCCGTTGGTCTGTGTGCCTCAGTATTATTTTCTCATTGGGACTTTCCCTTATCTGCTCACATCTGTACTGTCAATCAGAGCACTTTGATTGATAACAGCATAATCACCAATTATCTTGTTTACATATGCATGTCTTCATTATGTGCCTCCCTCTCTGAGGCCAGTGCGTTCGAGTGAGAACGGCGTCTACTGTTTGGTACATGGCATTCCTAATGCCTTACACCATTTTCAACACAGTGTTGCTTAAACCATTGTTAAATGATGGAAAGATTGAAAGAAAATGGTCAGCCCTGAGTAATTTTCTTTTCTTTTTCTTCCCTTTTCCTTAATATCATCTGCAGACACATCTGCAGAGTGTTTTTGTTTTTTTTCTGTGAGAATCCATTTCTACCTATGATACAGTTGGTTTCTGACCCTTGAGATAAAACTCCACAATTGGAACTGGGTGGCTGAGAGTGCTTTAGGAGAGGTAAAATTTGTCATTAGTATTATTGTTTATATGTGCAGTGTCCTTCATATTTTTTCCTTTTATATAGCATTTGACATTTGCAAAATGTTTTCCATTTATTTTTATGTTGGGGAAAGCAAAAAGCCGTATGTGTTTTTTGGTGTAAGTGAGCGTAAAAGCAAGGTATGTGATTCAGGGTGATATTTTTCGTCAATTTCTTTGTGTTTTGATCAGGGAAAATTAAAAGAGAGAGAGAAAGAGAGAGAGAGGAGAAATGATGATGCATCCAACTATTTTCCAGCCCACCCTCCACTCCACTCCCGACCCAGCTCTCAGGGAGGGGGCTAAGGCTCTGTAGAATAGTGGGAACATTAAACGACCCAAGAAAATGTGAAATGGTGTGGGGTGTGAGATTTCTTTATTAGTCAATTTAAAATAAAGTGTGGCTCAGTAATTTAGAATGTGTCTGGAGTCAAGCAGAAAATTAGCCATATTCGCATATTCTACCCCCGCCCCTGGAGGCAGTAGAAGCACCAATAAAAATAAAAATAACAATACCTTGTATTTATGGGGTAGCTTTCTCCCAGACCTCCTTCTCACTCAGCCTTTTTATCTTTTCTGTGTCCTTGGAGGCGAGCGAGTAACTGAAAAGGGGGAGTTGAGTTCTCTGCAGATAGGATCCTCAGCATTAAAACTTCCTGGAAATCCTTCATTTGATCATCCATTCATCCTTGGGTTTATTTGTTCATTTATACTATTTAGCAGCGCTTACTGAGTATCTACACTGTGCTTTACTGTGCATACTGATTATACACAGTAGGTCTTATAGGTAGTACCAGATCCTAGGAGGTAGTATAAGATCCTAGCAGGTAACAGCTATTATTATATGGTCCCTAGGAGTTATTACTGTAATGTCTGTTCACAGACTATGGGACAATCTTGTTAGTTTTTCCTGAAAACAATCATAACTTTCTTTAAACCATGGTCTTGTCTTTGGAACGTTCATAGTTTGGTTCCTGTGTACTTTTGAAGGTCTGTAAAGGCTGAGTTTCGGGTTGATGTCGTTTTTCCCTTTGGATAAAAAGGTCTGCGTGGAATTGGGTCCTTTGGGTAATAGATTGTGAATATCTCTCTAGTTTTCAAAAATGATTGTTTAAGAAAGGACGATAGATGGATACATTCTCTTTCTCATCTTAATGATTTCCTCATTTTGAGCAGTCTGGGAATTATTTGAGTGTCTGATGAAAGCAAAGATCTCCCTCCACAGAGGAATTGATATATGCACAAAGATAATACTATTTTGTACCATCACTTTAGGGTTCATGGTTTTTGTACTCCTTCTTGGACATGATCCATGGACACCCAGGTTAAAACTTCTTTTTGTTGTTGTTTTTTTTTTTGAGACTGGGCCCCTCTGTTTCTCTGGGTGGAGTGCAGTGGTGGCACAAACACAGTAGTTCACTGCAGCCTGAACCTCCCAGGCTCAAGTGATATTCCCATCTCAACCTCAAAAAGACCTGGAATTACAGGCATGAGCCACTGCACCTGAATCTAGACCTATTTGGAAAGTTCAAGTGTGAACGTTTAGGGATGCCATAGAGCCCTCCCTTCCTGCCAGCATTCATTAAATGATGGTTTTCAGTCTGCACCACAGCTTGCCTCCCGTTATCCCTCATAGACCCCCTCCCACCGACATGTAAGAAAATAAAATATTTTCCTGCATCACTATGAAAAAGAGCCCTAAATCAATAGCAAACTAAGCTATGGAATAAAGGAGTCTTTATGGCCCGAGAATGTGATTGCTGAAGGTTGCCATTTAGCAGTATCGGGTTCGTGTCTCCCTGGAGTCTCCAGCAGCCCAATGTCTCCGATGTGAGGCACCTTTGCCTACATGAAAGTCAGCCCCTTTCCCCCTCCCTCGGCAGAGTGCAGGGAGATAAGAATTCTGAAACAGGTCAGCTGGCGTTTCTTTTTTTTAATACTTTAATTTCTGAGGTACATGTGCAGAACGTGCAGGTTTGTTACATAGGTACACACATGCATTGGTAGTTTGCTGCATCCATCCCTCCGTCATCTACATTAGGTATTTCTCTTAATGTTATCTCTCCCTAATCCCCCTACCCACTTCTGTCCCTCTCCTAGCCGCCCCCCCATCCCCTGACAGGCCCCAGTATGTGATGTTCCCCCACTGTGTCAATGTGTTCTCACTGTTCAACTCCCACTTATGAGTGAGAACATGTGGTGTTTGGATTAGAAATACTATTCGACCCAGCAATCCCATTACTGGGCATACACTCCAAGGATTATAAAACATTCTATTAAGAAGACATATGTACTCATATGTTTATTGTAACACTGTTTACAATAGCAAAGACTTGGAACCAACTCAAATGCCCATCAAAGATAGACCAGATAAAGAAAATGTGGCACATATATACCATGGAATACTATGCAGCCATAAAAAAGGATGAGTTCATGTCCTTTGTAGAGACATGGATGAAGTTGGAAACCATCATTCTTGGAGTGTTTTTTTTTTTTTTTAAATTTTTCTTCTTGGCAAACCCTAACTGAATGTGAAAAGGGTAAGTTCATGTCCTTTGCAGGGACGTGGATGAAGCCGGAAACCATCATTCTCGGCATTGTTTTTTTAAAAAAGTTTTTCTTCTAGGCAAATCCTAACCGGATGTGACTGGTCTGCTCTTTTGGTAGCAATCCTAGCTTGACAGTGATCTCTTTCCAAATATAAGTGTCTGCAAGTTTCAGGATGGTTTTGCAACAGCCAGGAGGTGCCATCCCAATCATTTCTTCCACCTCAACCCCTAAACTTTTTTTTTTTGAGATAGCATCTTGCTCTATTACTCAGGCTGGAATGCAGTGGCATGATCTCGGTTCACTGTAGCCTCAACCTCCTGGGTACAAGGGATTCTCCTGCCTAAACCTCCCAAGTAGCTGAGATTATGGGCATGCACCACCACACTCAGCTAATTTTTTTTTTTTTTTTTTTTGTATTTTTGATAGAGATGGTGTTTCACCATGTTGGCCATGCTGGTCTGGAGTTCCTGACTTCAAGTGATCCACCTGCCATGGCCTCCCAAAGTGCTGGAATGACAGGCATGAGCCACCATCAAAAAAAATCACATGGCAAAAGGGGAAGGCCCGGTGGCTTTCTTCCCCTTTTGCCATGTGATTTTTTTCCTTGCACTGAAACCAAGTGCAGAACCTTATATGATGATCTCTCTACGTACCTGCTGTGTTTTACCCCTCTTGGTTATGTTAGTGAAGGTATTTAGGAGTCATGCTCATTTTGGGGGTGTTTGATAGCTGAATTTTGACTCATTTAGATACTGATAGTGTCCTGAAATTTTTTTAAAAAATGTATCTTTAAGCGTGACGTCTCCCCAGTGGTATGGCCCTGTATTAGGGAGACATAAGGACCATGTATGAGTCTCCTTCTCCCTCTCTCTCTTTCTTTTCCAGCACACACATACTACTTCTCCATGGCTCATGCGTATCGTCAATCCTCTTCCTTCACATATAGCCTGGTTCTCTGAGGTTCTCATTCCCTCAAGTCCATGACCCTCTGGAGGAGTAGCAGTAGCGGACAGGTACCCCCTCGTTCACTGGCTTCCTTTCTCTGCATCTAGTCACCCTATCTGCTGCCACAGTTTGAAGATTGGCTGGGGGCTAAGAGTGCTATAATTAAAGCTGCTAATTACCCCCTCCTGTTGACTATTTCACATGGAGACAAGAAGTTTTAAAATGAGCTTTGCCTGTCATAGCCTGGAGTTATGTCAAAAGTTCATGCTCTGGGGTAAACTTCACGATGCCATTCCTATGGGATGAGGAATGGCATCGTGAAGTTTACCCCAGAGCATGAACTGTTGGTCCTAGTTCAAGTCCCTTCCCTATGTTCCATCAGACTGGGCCTGAGAACCCCCATGCAGGAACTATAGATGCCACATATTGAAGTTTCTAGTTTCTCTGGCACTAAACATGATAGCTCTGTTTGCTGGCAATATCTGTCACCTTTGAAATATACTTGCAGTGATGGTCTTTCCTATGAAAAGGCAGAGAAGAAATTGCTGCATCATTGTACTTTGCTGAACCAGCTGAACCCTTCGCCTACCCAGCAGCTCTGTCAGCCTCACTGAGGCCGGCTTTCTAGTGACAGTGAGCAAAGGTGGTCTTCAGCTTTCTGATACTAGAGAGGGCTAGGTTACACAGGCCACCAGGGTTAACTTCTGTATTTCTCTCAGGTCTTCTTGGGTTTCTCATTGAAACAAGGCAAGAGCAATAAGGTTATGATACCCAGCATATACTCCATCACTCCAGAAACTCAGAACCCAGCAGATAACATAAAAAGAACAATGGAGCTGGGTGCAGTGGCTCATGCCTGCAATCCTGACACTTTTGGAAGTTGAGACAGACAGATCTCTGGAGCACAGGAGTTTAAGACCAGCCTGGGACGCATAGCGAGACCCCTATCTCTATTAAAAATACAAAAACTATCCATGGCATATGTCTGTAGTCCCAGCTACTTGGGAGGCCAAGGTTGGAGGATTATCTGAGCCCAGGTGGTCGAGGTTGCAGTGAGCCATGCTTGCACCACTATACTCCAGTCTGGGTGACAGAGTGATATCCTGCCTCAAAATAATAATTAAAAAAGAACAATGCCTTTTTTCCACTGCAGTTGGTTCTAGTGTTTATTTGCAAGAGCTTCACAGCACTTGAAAGCTGGCCTCAAGAATCCCACTGTGATAGGTGCGATGCATGTCACAGTCAACAAATGATTATTTTCACCAGCCAAGAGCCATCAAGTTGATACGGCTGAAGCCAAAGTTTCCCCTCCCTTTTAGGTTTTACTCTTGGTTCATCTCGTGGCCTCCACCTTGACATTGAGGCTGTTGCTATGGGCGATTACCTAGTTTGTTTCTCAGGAGAAATCTGATCAAACAGCATGTTGAGTTTGACAGCAAACAAGAAAAACCATAGGGTCAGTGACATGTTAAAGGACTTCATGGAAGCCATGATTGCAATAAGCAAGGACTGAAGGTTTGACTGGAGAAAAAGCAGTGGGGGTTATTTTTCTAAGTGGCTTTTCAAGAAGTAATTCTGTGTATGTGTGTATGTGTGTGTGTGTGTGTGTGTGTGTGTGTGTGCGTGCGCCCAGGCGTGTGCACACAGGTGTGTACTTTTTTGGATCTTTTGCCTGTGTTAATTTTTTATTTTTTGTAATTTTTAGGTTCAAATGCTACATGCACAGGTTTATTACGTGGGTAAATTGTGTGTTTATTTATTTATTTTTTTTATTATTTTTGAGACACAGACTCATTCTGTTGCCCAGGTTGGAGTGCAGTGATGTGATCTTGGCTCACTGCCACCTCCGCCTCCCAGCTGCAAGCGATTCTCCTGCCTCAGCCTCCTGAGTAGCTGGGATTACAGGTGCCTGCCACCGTGCCCAGCTTTTTTTTTTTTTTTTTTTTTGTATTTTTAGTAGAGACATGGTTTTGCCGTGTTTGCCAGGCTGGTCTCAACCTCTTGATGTCAAGTGATCCACCTGCCTCAGCCTCCCAAAGTGCTGGGATTACGGGCATGAGCCACTGCTCCCGACCCTATTTTTCAAATTTTTTTCAACTGTTATTTTAGATCTGAGTGCATATGTGCAGGTTTGTTACACAGGTAAATTGCATGTCCCTGAAGTTTGCTATACGAGTAATCCTGTCACCCAGGTAGTGAGCCTCATACTTGGTAGACAGTTTTTCTGCCTTGGCCTGCCAACTCCCCCACATCTCATAGTCTCCAGTATCTGTTGTTTCCATCCTTATGTCCATGTGTACTCAATGTTTAGCTCCCACTTATAAGTAAGCCTATACGATATTTGGTTTTTTGTTCCTACATTAATTCACTTAGATTAATGGTTTCCAGCTGCATTCACATTGCTGCAAAGAACAGGATTTTGTTCTTTTTTATGGTTGCATAGTATTCCATGGTGTATATGGACCACATTTTCTTTATCTAATCCACCACTGATGGGCATCTAGGTTAACTCCATGTCTTTGCTGTCGTGAGTAGAGCTGTGATGAACATGTGAGTGTGTGTGTCTTTTTGATAGAGTGATTTATTTTCCTTTGGGCATATACCCAGTAATGGGATTTCTGGGTTGAATGGTAGTTCTTTTTAAGTCCTTTGAGAAACCTCCAGATGGCTTTCCACAGTGGCTGAACTAATTTTCATTCCCACCAACAGTGTATTAGCCTTCGTCAAGGACTAATGTCTAATGAGCACCTTGCAGTGACACAAGAGGTATACAAAAGGAAGAGCTGCCACTTCAAGATGAGAGGCCAAATGAAAAGCTTTTTCTTTGGCAGAACACCCAAGATGAATGGACAAACCTAGTTACAGCCAATCTCTAGGAAGAAACATTCAATTGACATAGAAAAACAAAACAAAAATGGCTGTTCTCAGGGCTAACACAGAGGGTTTACACCGTATACTGCCGGAGTCTGTTAGAGCAGCAATAAAGTTGAAAACAAAACTTTAAAACAAATAGAAAAAATTTAAAGGTACACTCTGGCACGCTCTGGATCTTGTTTATGGAGGAGTTTTCCTTCCAATATTGATTATATGGAAACTCCAAGAAGCCCGATTTTAGTATCTATGCAACCTTGATTATCTTAATTGTTTGCATTAACCAACACCCCCCTCTTGTTAATTTTCGGCTCATTTCAAGTTCCCTTCTCTACATATTTTATGAGCTTTTTTTGCTGTATACATCTCGACTTCAGATCTTTTTCACACACTGAGAGGAGGCTGTATATTATGAACGCTTTAAGTCTGCAGTACTGAGTTCCCTGAACAGAAAACATAGCTGTTTGATCGAGAGTGGAGATTTTTCCAAGATTGATTTTCTAACAATTGACCCTTTCCCTTGTACTTGTGGTAAATTCAAGTTATATAGTTTAAATGGTCATTGAATAGATGTGTCTCTCTACTGTCTACAGTTTTAACATGCTTGAACGATCTCAAAATGAGGCAATCGTTTGAGCAGAAACCCAAGGCGGCCTGGGAGGCAAAGCTGCCTGAGACCGATCCTGAGTTCCGCAGCCCCGGGCACTTCCCCTCAGACAGGCTCTGAGTGTGTTTGTAGCAAAGTGACCCTCAGGTCACCTTTTTTGTTCTTCTTTTTGCTCAGAGAAACTCAGTCAGATGACTTTGCATGTGCCTAAAATCAGTTTCACCTGATGCGTTTCATTTCAAGAAGGTACAAAGATAGAAAAACCTGGAGCCATATTGTTTTGTTTCTTTCCCAGCTTATAGAGTGCTTCAAGGGAAGAGGCCTCTTGTCTCCCAGTTCTGCCCTTGTTCTTTTTTTTTTTTTCTAAAACATCTCCTTTCTCACAGTGGAAGACAGTCTTTGAAAACCCACGTTTCCAGACATGGAAGAGAGAAACCAAGTATTGGAAATCTTTTCCTATGGCCCATTTCCCCAGTTCCTACCTTCATATTTTTTTTTTTATTCCGAGTCAAGACTGATGGACTTCCTGGTTCTGTTTTGATCACGTGGAAGTGGGAGTTGCAATATGACTGCTAGTTAAGGACTTGGCGGTAGTCATACCACTCAGGAGGCAGGGTAAAGAGTTAAGTCTCTTAGTTCTTACCTCTCAATAATCATAAAGATGCATCCATTGATCACCTACTCCATTCCCACTGGTGAGTCTTTGATTAAGACCACTGTCTTTAATAGATTGGTGTAAACTTCCCATGGCTCTTTTTTTCTTTGTCTTTGCCTTTTATAAGACAAAGTCTCGTTCTGTTATCCAGGCTGGAGTACAGTGATGTGATCTCAGCTCACTGCAACCTCCTCCTCCCAGGCTCAAATGATCCTCTCACCCCACTATCCTGAATAGCTGGGATGACAGGTGCACACCACCACACTCAGCTAAACTTTGACCTTATTTATTTATTTATTTATTGTAGAGACAGGCTTTTGCCGTGTTTCCCAGACTAGTCTCCAACTCCTGAGCTCAAGCTATGCACCCGCCTAGGCCTTCCCAAGTGCTAGGATTACAGGCATGAGCCACCACGCCCGGCCTCCCGTGGCTCTTTATTTTCCTCTGCACACCTGCCTCCACCCCATTCTGACAACTGCACCCCTAGTGACTTTTCCATTAAGTCATGTCTGGCCACATTGCTTTCTACTGAAGCATCTTCAAAGGCCCCCAATAAGGCGAACTCTTCCTTAGCTTAGCCGTTTTGTCTGACCCCTCATCACTGTCTCATCTAAACTCCAGCTGCATCTCATGGCTTTTTATTTGCAAAACACGCCCTGTTTTTCTCATGCTTAGACTTCTATGTATGATACTTCCTCTGCTGGAACCCTTCTCCACCTCCGTTCTGACACAACAGAGCTTCCAGCTCTTATGGGAAGCTGTCTGTGAACCCCCTGCCTCAGCAGGGTGGCCTGTTCTTCCCTCCCTCTCTCCCTGTGCGTATTCCAGTCACAGAGCTTTCATGGTCTATTGATGTTTCCTATCAGTGGCCTCCTTCTACTAGAACATGCACATCTTAAGGACAAGAAATATGTTTTATTTACCTACAGGCTGGCAACAGTTTAAAAGCAAGAGGTGAAAGAGACACCTCCGGCCAGGCGTGGTGGCTCATGCCTGTAATCCTAGCACTTTGGAAGGCCTAGGCGGGTGCATAGCTTGAGCTCAGGAGTTCGAGACTAGTCTTGGAAACACGGCAAAAGCCTGTCTGTACTAAGAAAATACAAAAATTAGCTGCGCGTGGTAGTGAGTGCCTGTAATCCCAGCTACTTGAAAGGCTGAGGCAGGAGAATTGCTTGAACCAGGAAGGTGGAGGTTGCAGTGAAACGAGATCGCGCCACTGCACTCCAGCGTGGGGGACACAGGGAGACCATGTCTCAAAAAAAGAGAGAGAAAGAGATACCCTCACCTATCTGTGCAACCTTGGCTGTGCATCTTAATTCTTTCTGGACCTCTTTGTATGACTGCCCGATCAAGTGTATGTTAGACAGTGCCCACCCTATGTTAGTGCCCTATGATTTGAGATTATTTGAGAACATCATAAATTGGTTCCCAGGCTATATTTGAGAATTGCCCAGTCATACTCTGCTGCGTAATGTCAGCCACCATTTCCCCCATTACTGTTGCTCGATGATGATAACAATTCTGTAAATGATCACACCATGAAGAAAGTTAGGGATGGGTACTGTTTGATCAACTCCTAAAAGATGATTTCTCTGTTAGATTACATGGCCCACTTTCAGGATATTTTCTTCTCTATTGACAACGTAATTCTTTATGACTGTTATCTCCTCCAGGAAGAATCATTGAAAAGTACAGTGACATTTAGAAAGAGATAAGTCAAAGATTGTTTGGATATCAGCTGTTAACTTTTACTTCTTACTTGCAAAATAAAAGAGAACCAGCAGTGTTCACTGGAGCGTGTGTGGGTTATTAATAATTTGCTCAATCTATTGATGCTTGTTAATTGCAGTAGCTGAGAAAAGTTAGTTAATGATGTGCCTGCTTACACCACATTATAATTATGATGGTAGTTCCCCTATTATTAGGGCTGAGTAGGTGTTCCCATTAGAAACCTTAATTTTCGAGCTGATTGTCTTCGCCATTTTAAATTACATTGGGCCACATCTTGGTAGACACTTTGTGGAAGCAGATAAACTGCTTCCCGAAATTATTTTTATGTAGCACAGAAGTTCTCTCCCTCAAATGACAGAGACTGTAAAGTGTGTTCTACTTTCAGGAACTATTGCGTTAAGCCCCAACCAGCAATGGCCTGTGTAAGCTTATCCAAAAGAGAGAAAGATGGTTGCTGAACTAGAGGTCACCTTGACCAAAATCAGACCTCATTGGGAAAGTAAAATTTTACCAGTGACCCATGAAGTGGGAGATGGGCCACACTTTTCTTGCCTTCACTTGGATTCAGAATGGGTCTGACTGCAACTAACATAAACCAGATTCCAACATATTTAAAGTTTATATTTTTTGACAATGAGATTTATTGGCGCATGAAATTAGGAATGCAGAAAATATGTTGTCTTCAAGCAGGGCAGGGTAAAGGGGTTAAACTTATGTCACTCATCTTTTTACTTGTCCGTCATCTTTTGACTCGCTCCTGAGTGTGACTTCATTCTGGGGCAGATCATCTTCACAGGACTACTTACAGTCTCTGGACTGGTGCTCCCCAACCTTTTTGGCTTTAGGAACTGGTTTCATGGAAGACAGTTTCTCCAGGGATGGAAAAATGGAGAGAATGATTACATGATAATTTAAGTGCATGTTATTTCTATTATATGTTACATTGTAATATATAATGAAATCATTACATAACTCATCATAGTGTAGAATCGGTGGGAGCCCTGAGCTTGTTTTCCTAAAACTAGGTGGTCCCATCTCAAGATGATGGGCGATGGTGATAGATCATCAGGCATTAGATTCTCATAAGCCACATGACACCTAGATCTCTCGCATGTACAGTTCACAGCAGGATTTGTACTCCTGTGAGAATCTAATGCCACTGCCGATCTAACAGGAGGAGGTAATGTGAGCCGTGGAGAACGGCTGTAAGTATAGATGAAACTTTCCTTGCTTACCTGCCACTTGCTTCCTGCTGTGTGGCCTGGTTTCTAAGAGACCATGGACCGGTACTAGTCCATATCCTGGGGTCTGTGGACCCCTGCTCTAGACTGTATCCTTGACAGGTCCTATAGTGAAATGCAAAGCAAGACCTTCTCACACATGTGTTCCATGTATAAAATAAAAGAAGGTATCATCCCAGCACTTTGGGAGGCTGAGGCGGGTGGATCACGAGGTCAAGAGATTGCGACCACCCTGGCCGACATGGTGAAGCCCCATCTCTACTAAAAATGCAAAAATTAGCTGGGCATGGTGGCACGTGCCTGTAGTTCCCACCACTTAGGAGGCTGAGAGGCAGGAGAATTGCTTGAACCTGGGAGGTGAAGGTTGCAGTGAGCTGAGACTGCACCACTACACTCCAGCCTGGCAACAGAGTAAAACTCCATCTCAAAAAAAAAAAAAAAAAAAATTGAAGAAGGTATCAAGTCTGGATCACATCCTCACCCTTGAGCTCATCCTTGGAGCTAGAAGGCAAGTGAATTTTGATTTCTAGTCTATGCCATGTGTCCATAGCAGTAGCACAAGTAGGCTGTGCATAGCTTCACTAAACCCACCCCCATGGAAAGTATTCTGTTAGTGGAAAGAGATGTTGCTACTAGAAAAAAAATGTAGAAGAGATAATGAACAAAAATTAAAACTTAAATGTACTACTCCATGGTTGTGTCCTATAACTAATCCCAACCTTTGACTGACCTGATAGCCAAAGAAACTGCCATCAATTCTTAATGGTCATCGTAGTTCAAACTCCATTAAAGCTTTTATTTCAACTAGGATCTTTAAACATGGTGGCCTTAAGATCTGGTGCTACTGAACAGTCAGCTATGCAGTCTTGATAAAGATAGACAGTCAGGTTCGTTGGATTCTATTTGCATCATTGACAGTGGCCTCTCGGTTGTGGCACTCATTGGAAAGATGTGAGTCTGGTATGTGCAGATGTCAGCGAAAGGGAATTAATTTTGCTTTGGAAACGCAGCATGAGCAACACAAGTTGTGTCCTAGTTATCTTGACTCCTGGAAAAATAGTTTAGAATCCTTCCTAATGGGGTCCAGGCATGAGATGGGGTCCAAGCATGGTGGACCATTTCCCTCTCTAGAAGAGACAGTGGAGGATCAGTGGCACCGAGTCTTGCTTGAAGGCACTTCATCATTTCCAAGACTCAAGTGGACATGAAAATACAACAGAGATGCTTTCTGAGAACACACAAAATCTGGGCAAGGAGAAAACAAAGAAGTGGCCATTGCTAGTGCATAAAACCTATTCATTCTTACGAAAGAGAGTGTGTTCATTTGTGATTCTAATATGTTTTATGTTTATCATTTGATTAATTGTGTAGAACCATGGCATGGTTTAATATTTTGTACAGAACTTGTCTCTTAATTTTATAATCCGTCTAGAGAGAAAAATAAAAGCAGCTAAATATCCTCTTTCCCTCCTGCTACGAATTCATCTATGTCACTGGTGGACACAAACATTTCTTTAAAAAATTCTGCAATAACTCAACTTTGACTCTGGTAATACCTTTATCGAATGCATACCTGGAGGCATGGGTCAAAATTTCCTGAACTTTTTCATGATTATTGATTTATTTCAATTGATAAACATGATTTGATTTACTCTCTATGGCCAAACTACAAATGCAACCTTTTATTTTAGTCTTTCCTTCCTGTCCCACCTTCCAGGAAAAATTTGACTTAGGGAGGGAAGACATTTATTGGATGGAAAGGACATCTGTTTTTATAGTTGTGTCTGATTTCAGTCATCGTGAGGAGATGATTTCTTCCTTATCTACCATGAGGAAGATGCCCTCAAAGAGGCAGCTATCAGATGTTTTTGTTCTTGATACTAGGCAAGGAGGAGATGTCATTAAAGCTGGTTAACCCTCCCCCCACCCACCCTTTTTTTTTTTTTTTTTTTGAAACGGAGTCTCGCTGTGTCTGTCACCCATGCTGGAGTTGCAGTGGTGTGATCTCGGCTCACTGCAACCTCCGCCTCCCGGGTTCAAGAGATTCTTTTGCCTCTGCCTCCTGAATAGCTGAGACTACAGGTGTATGCCACCATGTCCGGCGAATTTTTTGTATTTTTAGTAGAGATGAGATTTCACTGTGTTAGCCAGGATGGTTTCTATCTCCTGACGTTACGATCTGCCTGCCTCGGCCTCCCAAATTGCTGGGATTACAGGTGCAAGCCACCGTGCCTGGCTAAAATCCCCTTTTAAATGAGGAGAATGGACATAAAGAGGAAGAGCATTCTATTGACATCTCTGTGCATTTGGCTCTCAATTTATCCATCATCACCATCATTGTTGTTTCTGTTACTAGCAGTATTTAAACAACAGATTTGCTTAACTACTCCATCAGGCTATTTAATGGGTTAGAATTTATAGGGGAATCTTTGCAGGTTGAAAAGCACTCAGGATTGTTTTTGCAGGATATATTTCATCATCCAAAAGTTATTCATTGAGCACCTATGATGTGCCAAGTGTTGTGAGATTAAGAAAGAACCAGAATCATATCACTGCCTTGGAGGATCTTCAGTCGGAGGAAGACATGGCCCAGAGACTTAGTTCCAGGCTGTAGTGCTGTAAAGGAGACAGGTGAAAGATACTAGGGACAGAGGAAAGAGAATCACTCATCCGTCTCTGCCTGGGAGATTAGAAAAACTCCCAGTGAAGAGTGTGACAAGCATTTCATGTGAATGTAGGTGGAAGTTTGAAAGATATGGTCCCGTCACAGAAAGACTGTAGATCTTTCCTAAGATGTACCTGACAAGAGGTCATTTGCTTGAATCTGCTCAGTGGCAGGACCTTCCCAGAAGCCAGCCACTTTTGTATGACTTGAGTTGTTAGAAGGTCTTCCTCATGTTGAAACTATTTCTACTTAAACTTGAAGGCATTTAGAAGGTACTGAAAGTAAATGAGCAGTTGTAAGAAAATGCGAGTGGAGAGGCATAAAACTTAGCTTGGGAAATGGGTAAGCCCTCTTCCTTTAAGAGAGAGTAAGAGAGTGAGAGAGCAAGGGGGACAGAGAGAGAGACAGAGAGAGAGAGAGAGAGAGAGAGAAAGTGTGTGTGTGTGTGTGTGTGTGTGTGAGAATATTTGCATGTACCATGTGTATATATGGAGCATCAATAAGCATGGGATACAAACTTTACCAAATGCTTTATGAGTATTACTTAATGTTTTCAACAATTGTATGAAGTCGGTATTGTTATCAAACCAACTTCGTAGGTAGGGAAGCTGGGATTACACACTTTTATAACTTTGCATAATGAGTGACAGAATAGGGATGTTATCCTTTCTTTAAATAACTCTGTCCTCAGAATAATATATTGACTTGAATTAGGTAGATCCTGTACAATATGAATTGCTATTGAGGTGGAATATTGTGTGTGTGGGTGGCCATCTCATGTGTGTGTTTTCCTTCAAGGTATCAATGCAAACTCCCCAAAGCCTCTTGTTTCTGAAAGGTGAACAACTGTTACCAGCCTGCAGATTTTTGAAGAGGCTGAGTACTACAACAAAATTTATTTTAAAATCAAGCTGAAACAAAAGTTTTAGATTTTTAGACATTAATTTTGAGAGAGTGAACTTCATATCATCACATTTAGACTTCCAGAATAGCAAGTCTTGAGAAAAGAGTCAAGAGTTGGGGGATTGACCAGGTGCAGTGGCTCACACCTGTGGTTCTAGCACTTTAGGAGGATGAGGTTGGGAAGTCACTTAAGCCAGGAGTTCAAGATCAGCTTGGGAATCATGGCAAAACTCCATCTCTACATAAAATGATAATAAAAAATAGCATGGCGTGGTGGCATGCACTTGTAGTTTCAGCTCCTTGGGAGGCTAGGATGGGAGGATTGCTAGAGGTCGGGAGGTGTAGGTTGCAGTTATTGGAGACTGTACCACTGCACTCCAGCCTGGACCATAGGGTGAGACCTTGTCTTTAAAAAAAAAAGAAAGAGTAGGGGAATAAGAGAAATACCAATATTCCCAGGAATTGGGAGTGGAAGAGCTACCAGCAACCTTCCCTCCCACCTCCTCCCACCAAAAAACAAAAAAATGTATGTATGTATGTGTATATATATACATACACACATTATATATATAAAATATATATATATGTATATATATATATAAAAGCATTCACCTGTTCTAATATTTTTGTATGTAAATGTGCTAAGTGTAATATCTATATATGTGATGGACCATATATACTAGTCAGAAAATTGGACATAAATTTTATGCCCATAAAATGAGATACTAAATCTTATTCCTATACCCCGTTAGAAACTAATCTATTTTTCCAGAAGCCACAATAACTACGTAATATATGTAATATATAGATACATGTTATATATATGTGTGTGTATACACACACACATACACACACACCCCATATGTATATATGTAGAGACGGAGTTTCACCATGTTGCTCAGGCTGATCTTCAACTCCTGGGATTAAGCAATTCACCCACCTCGGCCTTCCAAAGGGCTGGAATCACAAGTGTCAGCCACAGTGCCTAGCCGACCCCTGAACTCTTGATTCCTTTCTCAAGATTTGCTACTGTGGAGATATATATATATATATATATATATGCATAAGATATAGATATATATGTGTGTATATATATACATATATATGTGTGTGTCTGTATATATACACATCCAGTGTGTGTATATACATATAGTGTGTGCATATGTGTATATGTGTGTGTATATATAAATCTAGTGTGTGTATATATCTACACACACCCAACCTTATCATTTTTAATAGTTTTATAGTATTCTGTTTTATGAGTGAAGCAACATGTATTAATGGATTCCTTATTGATGAATGTTAAATGCCTTGGGTTTTGTTGTTTTTCTACTTCAAACACTACATCTGTGTATACGTCTATCTCTCTGTACTTGTATATGCACATTTATAGGGTGATTTCTTAGTTATTTAATGGCTTGATCAATTTTCTGTTCATAGATATTGCTAATATTTGCCCTCCAAGAAAGTTTTATCCATTTACATTCCTACAATATATGTGATAACCTGTTTCCTTTACAACAAAGAAGTGCCTCTAAAGAAACATTTTCCTTATAATAAACACACATTCTCTGCTGTCAGACTGTGAAAGGCTGAAGGAAATTTACAAGGAACTCTCCCGTTCTGCCCCTATTATACTTGATTATGTTACTAAATATTCAACGGCTTCCATGCTACTGAGTGTGGGAGAAAGCAATCTTATTCTCATTGGCACAGGTTAATGGAAGCAAACTCACCTGAGCGTTGTTTCAGCCTTAGAATTGCAGGCTGGAAAGCCTCTCCTTACATGTATGCATTGGCTGGCAGTTGGCTGTCGTGAATGCTACCTAGGCTCTCAGAATGGGAAGACAGACCATATGCTTCATTATTAAATGAATTCACAGGACAGACTATCACAGAAAACATGTGTAGTACAAGATATCGTTTCAGTTTGGCAATGAATGTAGGGTAAATGGAAGGTTGCAGCCCACGCAAAAGGCACTTAAAATCTAGTGTTGTGATGGAGTCAAAGGAAATATTATACCAGCATCTAGGTGCAATTCTGCCCTGGAATGTTGGCACTCTGGAATTGGTTAGTGGTCTGTGGAATCATTCAGAATCCAGTGAACACAAACCATAGGGTTTTGCATAGCTTAAGTCCAGGCACATGAAAACACCCAAACTTAATCTGGAAGCCCTGAATTTCCAGTATCACTGGTCATTTCGTGTACACTGGATTGAGATGGTGGAAATGACAGTATCTCTACGCTCCATACCCTACCTACAGTCCCACACATTGCCTCATTTTGTGATCACTTCAGCCCTTCATGAAAGGGCTTCACAAAAAGCAGACTCCAGGCAAGAAATCACATTTACATATTTCTCCTTTGGTTTTAAAGGAAATGTGAATAAAAACCCAATGGTCTACTTCAGGGGGGACAAATATATCACTACTTCTCTGTTTACTTTGGTCCACTGGTAGAGACTTCCAAGGGGCTGTGTTTGCTTTTTCTTAATTAAACATTTAATGTTAAGATGATTTTAGATTTGCAGATTGACATAAAGCTGTAAGAAATAATACAGAAAAATCCTATGTAGCTTTTACTCAGGTTTATCCAATAGTAACATCTCAAAAACCTACAGGGTTGGATTATCACAACCAGTGGTTGATCTTACTGATGTAGAAAGATCTACTGATCTTATACAGATGTTAATACCACCTACTGATGCAATCTACTGATCTTTTTCAGACTTCCCTAGTTACATTTGTACTCACTCAGGCGCATGTGTGTGTGATGTGCCCGTGTTTGTATACTAAGTGCATCTATATCTCTGTGGGGTGTGTGTGTGTTTGTGTCATGCGTGTCTGCATACTGTGAACATGTGTTTGTATGGTATGTGTGCATGTGTGTTATGGTGTGTCTGTATGGTGTGTGCATGCACGTGTGTGTATGGTGTGTCTACATGTTTGCATGGTGCATATGTGCACATGCCTCTGGTATGTGTTGTTTCTGGGTGCTGTGTGCATGTGCAGTGTGTGTCTGCATATGTGTTTGGTGTTTATGTCTCTCTAGTGTCAGCACATGTTTGTATGGTGTGTGTGTGCATGTGTATGGTTTGTGTGTGTGTGTGGTATGTGTGTCTTTGTCCATGTGTGTAATCATTTCTGTTAATCCACACATTTATCACTGTGTAGATTGCTGTGTCTGCTACCACAGTGAAAATATACAACAGTTCCATCACCACAAGGATCCCTCATCTTCCTCCCAATTCCCTCACCTCTACCCCATCCCTAACTGCTGGCAACCACTAATCTGTTCTTCCTTTCTAAAATTCTATCATATCGAGAATATTATCTAAATGGAATCATACAGAAAGTAACCTTTGGAGACTGGCTTTTCCTTGCAGAATGTCCTAGAGATTCTTCCAAGTTGTCGTGTCTGCCAATTGTTGGTTTCCTTAGATTGTTGAGTAGTATTCCATGGTAGGAATCTACCACCCAAGAATCTTCTTCCATAGAGACCCTGAGGCTGAGCAGGAGAGGGTGCCATTCTCACCGAGTCATGCCTGTCCCAGAGACAGGAATTGAGAGGGGTGGCAAGTCCCTGATGTACCTGCTTGGCTTAAATGTATGTGCTGATATTTGAAAGGGAATCAGAAATGGAAGAGGATTGGCATCTATATCACTCCAGACATCAGTATCCAGGATTCAGGAAGGTCATGAGGGCTGTCACTAATGGGACTAGTGATAGGCTGCAGTTCCTGCTCCATAGGCTAGGACTGTAGCTCCCATGGCAGAGGGCAGGATTTGAACTTGGGTCCCCAGCCACTTGTTCAGTGATCTCTCTATTCCATGATAACTGCAGTCATCTCCCGCTTATCTTGTGTGTTTGTGCTCGTTCTGGAGAGTGCACAATTTGCAGGAGGCTGTTTTGCTTGGCTCTGCCAAGTACAAATGAGGCTGGCTAGTCTGTTGGATAGCCTGATAAGCCCCAGAAATTCCCATCTTTCTTCCCTCCCGTCAAATAGCTGGGCTCCGCCAAGAGCCAGCACATACATCCCATCTGTACCAGCAGAATGTTGTAGTTTGCACACTTGGAATAGAAAAATAATATTTGGCTTGGCTTTGATCATATATACTAATTATTGCTAATATAGGCACCAGCACCAGATGATTGCATTTTATTATATCTTTGTTTTTCACTAAATATCGGAATTCTCTCCTGGGACCGGGGGGAGTTGTCATACTAATTAATTGTTTTGTGTTTCCTTGACATTTTTGAACATTATCTGCACAACTGTGGCAACGTGCTTGTTGCTCTAAATATTTGGGGGACTCATAGTAATACTAGAACTAATTTCTTACCACAACAAAATATTATCCCCTTCATAATTTTCAATTCTATCGAAGGAATTCTGAGGCTTCCTGGTTTCCAAACTTCATTTGGCTTTTGATTTTTTTTTTAAATAAAGTACAGCAAAAAGGTTTATGATTATGTGCTTAGGGGGCATATGAGTTTATTTTCTTCCTGACTTTGGCAGATTTCAGGTAAGTTACATTAGGCTTCTGGACTTTGACTGCCTAGTGTGTAAAATGGCAACAAAAAGCAAACAAATAAACCAGACTTTGTTTCTTCTTCTCTTCTGTATTTTTCATCTTCTCCCTTGCTTTACCTTTCTTCTTTTTAAGGTTGCATAAAATAATGTATATTAAATATCTAACATACAGCATCTACTATGTATATTATATGTATATAAAACCTGATATATGTATATACTTTTTCATTAATGTCATTAATTTGTTTTTGCTGTTGATTCAGTGAAGACTATCTTCTTCAGTTAGCTGGAGAGTCATAATACAAATAATTATTTTGTAGCTTTCTTTTTTTTTTTGGTATGATTTACACAGTCCAGTCATGTCTTTTTGAGGTATAATCCTCATTTTAATTTTCCTGGGGGATTTTTCTATAACTCCTCTGCTACATTTTCAGGCAGTTTCTTAGCATATAGGTACCTATATCTATTCCTCCTCCTCCTCCTCCTCCTCCTCCTCCTCCCCCTTCCTTCTTCTTTCTCCTCTCTCCCTCCCCCTCCCTGGTCCTTTTTCCTCCTCCTCCTCCTTTTTCTTTCATCTTCTTTCTTCATTCAATCTTGGAAGCTTTCCAATTCAACTCTAACTTCTTCAGCCCATCTTTTAACTTCTCTGCAGCTAATACCACATCTATATCAGCCATAAACCTTCAATGCTTACGAAAACGAAGCTAACTCTATTTTCTCTTCAGATGCGATGCTCCATTTGTTGTCAATGTTTTGGTTCAGGTTGTCCCCAGCTACTCAAATGCCTACCTTTGATCATATTTCCAGACTGTATTTAGTGTTTATATCAAGACCAACCTCTGTGATTATAAAACAATTTTATACCACTTTCTATCTCTGGGTGATTGGAAGTGGCTCTCTGCAAGACGACTATATGGACGACTATATGGACGACTATAGGCAGGTTCATGGGGAAAAGAGTGTTATGATCGATTAGTGATGTCTGCTGTGGCCATGAGATAGGGAAATGCAGTATGTGTAAGGTATATTTGCTTAGCTTTAGCAGATCACCACCCATTCCTGACTCAACTGGTGATCCTGTCCTTATTGTGCATTTCTGCAGCAATTTATGTGCTCACCTGATTTCACCACCTTTCAAGAAGATATTTTAGCCAAAACAGGAAAGTCAAGTGGAATTTGGCAAGGACAGGAGAAAAGCAGCCCGTATCTAGGTTCCTGACCCTGCTGTTCATGTAGCCTGAAACATCATTGCTCATCTTCTCCCTCATGCAGAAAGAAGCCTCTGGAGGCTTGAGGAGGTAGTTTGAGAATTATGATTAGGGACTCTGATATCTGTTCCATGCCTTCTCCCACCCATTTACCCACAGCTCATCAGGAGCTAGAAATAACTAAAGTGCTACATTCTCCGACTTGCGGATTTCAATGTAACTGTTTTAAATGAATGTTCTTCTTTATGCGTTTAGCATTGCTTTAAAATGGATAACAAAATTCATCATATATTTGCTAAATATGCATTATACCTAAGTGTAGAAATAACATTTATACCTAATTGTGAGTCACTTGAAAAACTCTCCTGGTCATTATTGCCTGTAATTCTTCGTCACCCCTAGGAGTTAGGAATTATTTTTAATCCCTATTTTACAGAATCAGAAACTGAGGTACATGGCAATGAAGTCCTTTGCTAAGGCTTTGTACATACTAAGACCCAGATTTAATATTCGAATCTTGGCTAGCTAATCCCAGGGATCTTTCTGTGGAGGTATCGAAGAGCATCAGGTTCACAAATGCAGAAATAAGTGAGTTTTTCCAACGAGGGTTTCTATCCTTCATTTGAGTAGCTCTCCTATGACTCATCTTTCTAGATTCTTGCAAGAATACAAACCAACAATTATAGAGGTGATTTCAGTACAAGTACTGGATGTTTAGAAGTTTCTAGTCAGTCCTAAAGTGAGAAGATGGAACGTGTTCAATTGACTTCCATTTGCAGTGCCCAGAATGAGAGAGGTGATGTTCATTCTCCCTGGTAAACACACTCAAAGGTTTCAGGGCTACCCAAGTTGAGCTTTCCAGGCAATGAACCACTAAAAACATATTTGTTCCCAGAACACAGCCAGCTAGTAAGGTTTTCCCACTGGGACTGACATTTACTGTAACAAGAGCCTGTTTCCTTCTCTCAGAGCTGCAGCCAGCTCCTCACAAGGGAGTTGGTGTCTTGCCAGAGAAACCCCTCCAAGCTCCAGAAGACGTGCCAGGGAAGCCAGCACTTTTTGCTTTAGCTGAATGTGCCAATCATGGTGGAATGAGATCTGCTTTTTAAAATGACTAATTAAAATATTATCTACAATTTATCTGTCCATTCATCCATTATCTGTATTTCCTCTCTCTCCACACACACACACACACACACACACACACGTATGTATGTATATATATTTAATGAAGTGAATATATATTTTTTCATTTAATATCATAGTAATTCTATAAATAGAAGTTGGCAATTTTCATCATGCTTCATTGTGTAGGTTCTAAAAATGATAAAGGAATGCATACTTCACCTGGGCACAGTGGCTCCTGCTTGTAATTCCAGCACTTTGGGAGGCTTAGGGGGATGGATCACCTGAGGTCAGGAGTCCCAGGAGTTCGAGATCAGCCTAGCCAACATGGTGAAGCCCCATCTCTATGAAAAAAAAAAAAGAAAAAAAAATTAGCTGGGCATAGTGGTGCACACCTGTAATCCCAGGTACTCAGGAGGCTGAGGCAGGAGAATTACTTGAACCCAGAGGCAGAGGTTGCAGTGAGCCGAGATCACGCCACGGCACTCCAGCCTGGGTGACAGAGAAAGACTCCATCTCAAAGTAAGTAAATAAATAATTAATTAATTAATTAAAAAATGTAAAAAAGAATCCAGACTTTGTGATTCCTAGATAAATACAAGGCAAATTGAAAGAGCTCTCTTCCTCCTCCTCTTTCTCCTTCTTCCTCTTCTTCTGTTATTAAAGAATTATTATCGGCTTCAAAGCTAGAGAAACAGTGTGGGATATTCCCTGGTCCTCCTTCAAAAGGCGTGTTGAAATCAAGACAGATGGGTTTTCTTCCCCTGTTGGCCACCACCTGGGCTTGCGGATCTTGAGCCAGTCACCTGGCATCCTCACGATCCTGTTACATTGCATTCAGATGCAGCCTTCTTTGCATTATGCCTAAGGTCACAGGCAGGGATTATGCCCATCTTGTTTATCTGCCAAGCACAGCAGGGCACCCATAAATAATTCCCAAGTTACTGAATGCATCTGCAGCTCAAGGCTTTTGATTTCATTTTCTTATTTTAATATTGGCCATCCGAGAGTTGAAAAGGTTTTGACTTGCCTGAGTTGAAGCAGGGGGAGTCTACTGGCCAATTTCTTTGAGTATTACCTTGTTTGACTTGGAGGAAGGGGCAGGGAATTGTATAAATGTCGCCCTGGAAAGCCCTTGTTCCCTGGTGATGAGTAACCTTATCAATCCAGAGCAAAGAGACACATTAAGAGATTTTGTTTTGGAAAATGGCACACAGATGAGGAAATTTTATGACTGTGTATGAAGTGGCTGGTCTAGTGACGTTTTGCCTTGCAAGTGGGTGGACTGACGTCCTTGACTCTCTCATCTGTCCAATCAGACCTTTTGTCCTTCTGTTCCCCTTAGCACTGGATGTGATACCAGTCTCTCTCCCTCTTCTTCCGCCTGGAATCTCAGTAAGCTCATTCGTGATCTCCGTTTCTAAAGAGAAGAATAATCTGAGGACTTTTTTTTCCAGGTTTCATTTTTGTTTTTTCTGTTTTTAAATTTAATAATTTAATTTATTTATATATTTTTTTGAGATACTGTTGCTCTGCCGCCAGGCTAGAGTGCAGTGGTGCAATCTTGGCTCACTGCAACCTCTGTCTCCCAGGTTCAAGCAAATCTCCCACCTTGGCCTCTCGAGTAGCTGGGACTTCCAAGGCATGCCACCACACCCCGCTAATTTTTGTATATTTTGGTAGAGATGGAGTTTCACCATGTTGGCCAGGCTGGTCTCAAACTCCTAGCCTCAAGTGATCCACCCACGTTGGCCTCCCAAAGTGATGGGATTACAGGTGTGAGCCACGGCGTACAGACTGTTTTTTAATTTTAATTTCAATTGATTTTAACACAATTCATGGTGTTTGGTTACATGAATAAGTTTTTTAGTAGTGATTTCTGAAATTTTGGTGCACTCTTCATTAGAGTAGTGTATACTATACCCAGTGTATAGTCTTTTATACCTCACCCTTTCCCACCCTTTCCCCCGAGTCCCCAAAGTCCATTGTAATATTCTAATGTCTTTACACCCTCATAGCTTCGCTCCCACATGTGAGTGAGAACATACAATGTCTGCTTTTCCATTCCTGAGTTAGTTCACTTAGAATAATGGTCTTCAGCTCCATTCACATTGCTGCAAATGCCATTATTTCATTCCTTTTTATGGCTGAATAGTATTCCATGGTCTGTATACACCACATTTTTTTTTAATCTGATAGGCATTTGTGTTGGTTCCATATTTTTGCAATTACAAATTGCGCTACTATAGACATAACATGTGCAAGTGTCTTTTTTGTGTAATGCCTTTCTTTCCTCTAGGTAAATATCAAGTAGTGGAATTACTGACAGAAATGATACATGTCTATTGCAAAAATCCAAACCAGAAAAGAATAAAATGTATGTACTAAGTATATAAAAGCCCCCTTCCAAATCCTCTTCTTTGGAGAAAAGCACTTTTAATAATGTAGGATTTCTCCTCTATGTACACATACACACACACACACACACACACACAAATACAGACACACACAATTACATTTCAAAATCAGTGCATACATCATGTTTGTCTGCAACTTTGCCCTACCTCATAGCTGTGTAGAAGTCTGTTGTTAGGGTGATAGTATAATTGAATGAAAAATCCACCTTCTGACCAACTCCTAGGTTATTCTCAGCCTTTTGCTTCTAAAAACATTGCTGCTATACTTCTTTGCAGACATTGTCAAGTAACTGCAGGAGAGGCAAGAAATTTTAAATGGACATCAGAATGAATTGTCTGGTTTTTGAATCAATGCTTTGAATCATCTAGTGGAATAAGATACGAAGTTGGCAAGAAGTGTCCCAGTAACCTCTCCCTGAAGTTGGAGCTCTATAAAACAGGTTGTGATAAATTCATTCATTTTAGAAAAGCTTCCGGATTGTAAAGCATAGATAGTATTCCAAATTCCCACCTTTGTCTTTGGTAACCAAGGATGCAGTCCTGTCAGCAGTCATCCATTTTCACAGATACTTGCTGGTTCCCTACTTGTGTTGGATACTACGTCAGAAACAGAGCAGAAAGGGATTAGCAAGATAGTCTCCATCCCTGCCACAGCTGTTACATGCAACCATGAGGTTGTGCACTGCTGCAAGATGCCTAAGCAAGGGGACAGAGACGGGGACACGCCTTGCTCACAAGCATGCACCCTGGGATGGGCTGTGCCTACTCAGAGTCCAAAAAATGGCCTTAATGGCCCCTAGAGGCCCAGATCATGACTCTCTTAGAATTACTAGATTTGGCTTTGTTCTCCAGCTCTTCAATTTGTGACTCTGAATAGGGTGGGGATGTTTGTCTTGATTTGCCTT
Organism: Cacajao melanocephalus; assembly: GCA_963573385.1. NCBI lineage: Eukaryota > Metazoa > Chordata > Mammalia > Primates > Pitheciidae > Cacajao > Cacajao melanocephalus. The sequence goes on along the minus strand of CAUYLG010044985.1, from coordinate 28,747 downwards.
CTGCTAGACCAGGAATGAAAAGACTGATGATATTGCCCCTTTTTATGCTTTTATTCTTGAGTAGATATGTTAGATTCTCTCTCTCTTGTTCCCTGCACCCTACCACGTGGACACACACACACACACACATACACCAGATTTCCTTTGAAGAGTGCATAGTTTTTTGTTTTTTGTTTTTTTTGTTTTTTTTTTTGAGACAGAGCCTCGCTGTGTCACCCAGGCTGGAGTGCAGTGGTGTGATGTCAGCTCACTGCAACCTCCACCTCCCGGGTTCAAGTAATTCTCCTGCCTTGGCCTTGCAAGTAGCTGGGATTACAGGCGTGTGCCACCACACCCAGCTATTTTTTGTATTGTTAGTGGAGATGGAGTTTTGCCATGTATGCCTGGCTGGCCTCAAATCCTAGCTTCAAGTGATCCATTCCCCTCAGCCTCCCAAAGTGCTGGGATTACAGGTGTGCACCACCGCCCCTGGCTGGAGTGCATAGTCTTTATTCAAGAAAACTCCCAAATCAGCGAACAGCTTGTGAGCTTACAGGTGAGGTTCCGAGGGAGTGGGTTGTAAGGAAAGATAGAACACTATAGAGAAGTCCATGAATAAATGTGATTCAGAGGGAAGGGCGAAATATGAAAGAGAAGAACAGGGGTGTGCAGGAAGATCAGAGGTTGGAGAGGAAGGAGCAGGATGGCCTGGAAGAAGCCTAGAGCTGAGGTGGCCAGCGCATGATTAAAGACAGCCTAGCAGTGAGTTATGGGCTGTGTGCTTTGTTGTTGTCATGGATCAGCCCTCCTTCAACACCTCTGAGCAGTCTGGTGAGGAAGGGGTGGGTGTAAACCATCTTTGCCCCAGTCTCCTCCCAGCTGATGCACTGGGATGACTCAACCCACATGTCCAGGCCGACTTCAGCAGCATCCTTGGATGTGTGCTCACTGGGTGGATACAGTACAGACAGCCCAGGGAGCGCTGCTCCAACCTACGCAGCATCCTTCCCAGGTTGTGGAAGCCTCAGCAGTGGTGCAGGATGTGCGTTTGAGGACAGCACAGACACAGTCACCAGTAGTAGCCTTGTTCTCTTTTGAATTTTTCTTTCTTTACTGATGACATCAGAGAGAAAGCCCCAGATTGCTGCAATTTTTTTTTTTTTTTTTGAGTTATATTTTTACTCTGTCACCCAGGCTGGAGTGCAGTGGCACGATCTTAGCTCACTGCAACCTCCGTTCCCCAGGTTCAAGAGATTGTCCTGCCTCAGCCTCATGAGTAGCTGGGACTACAGGTGCCTGCTACCATGCCTGGCTAATTTTTGCATATTTAGTGGAGATGGGGTTTCTCCGTGTTGGCCAGGCTGGTCGGTCTCGAACTCCTAACCTCAAGCGGTCTGCCCGCCTTGCCCTCCCAAAGTGCTGGAATTGCCTGCATTGGTGTCTTTTATATCCCTCTCACGCTTCCCAGTCTTACTTTTTAGCAAAGAGATGGAAGGTTTCGGGCTTAGCGTGCAAGTGTTTGCAACAGTGTCTCATTGTTGATTGCAGTTGTTTTTCTCTTTGTCTTTTATTTGTCAAGTTCTGAAACAGAAAATGGAGCACTTCTGCTAAACCAGGCTTAGTGGTTAAATAGTATCACCTCAAAAGTCACCTCCACTTGGACCTTATTTGGAACTAGGCTTTGTTATTGTTGTTGTTTTGAGATGGAATCTCACTCAGTCCCCCATGCTGGAGTGCAGTGCCGCAGTCTTGGCTCACTGCAACTTCCACCTCTTGGGTTCAAGCGATTCTTGTGCCTCAACCTCCTGAGTACCTAGGATTACAGGTGTGTACCACCATGCCTGGCTAATTTTTGTATTTTTAGTAGAGATGAGGTTTCACTATTTTGGCCAGGCTGGTGTCAAACTCCTGACCTCAAGTGATCCTCCCACCTCTGCCTCCCAAAGTACTGGGATTGCAGATGTGACCCATGACACCTGGATGAAAATAGGTTTTTTACAGATGTAACTCGTTGAGGATCTCTAGCTGAAATCATCCTAAACCTGGAGTGGACCCTAAGTCCAGTGACTGGTGTTCCAATAAGAGAAATAGAGGGAGATTTGAACACACAGAGACACAGAGGAGAAGGCCATGTGAAGACCAAAATAGAGCTAGGAGTGATGCGGCCTCAAGCCAAGGCATGTCAGGACCGCCAGAAACTGGCAGGAACGAAAAAGATCCTCCCTGGCAGTCTTTGGAGGGAGTACAACCCCACCAGTACCTTGCTTTAGGATTTCTGTACTCCAGAACTGCCAGAGGATAAATTTCTGTTGTTGCAAACCACCAGTTTTGGTAATTTGTTAACGCAGCCCAAGGAAACCAATTCACCAGAGGGCTGCAAACTGAGGCCTGAGGACCGAATCCAGCCTGACACCTGTTTTTGTGGATTTTATTTACAAATACACAGCCTTACTCATTCATTTACGTATTGTCTATGGCTGCTTTCACTCTGCAAGGGCAGAGTTGAATAACTGCGACAAAAACCATCTGGCCTGCAAAGCCTAAAATATTTACTATCTGGCCCTTCACAGAAAAAAGTGTGCCAGCCACTCTTCTAGGGAGGTGTTTAATTTATGTGCTTGTCGGGGGATGCTGCCGGGTAGGGGGTGTTTGTAGCATGAGTCTGTCCTTAGCAGTGTAGAACCACACAAGGTAAGGATTTTTTTTTTTTAACTTAGATTTCAGCTTTTATGAAGCATTTTTTTTTCCTCCTTAGAGGGAAAACATGAAATGCTCCAGAATAGTTGACAGCATTAGCTACGTTTAAAAGATTCAATGAAGCAAAATGGTTTTCCGTCTGTTGAATCAATCAGCCTTAAAGTTCACTTATCAATGCCGGCTTTTCTATGAGCAGCAGCTTTGTACTAAAATGGCTAATGGGAATGTGGTTTCCCCAGCAAGCTTTTGTTTGATCTAGAATTTTTGGAGAGTCTGAGTGCGTTTTCTCTTTCTGAGTGTGAAATGGACCAAGGGGTGTCTTGCAGCTGAGGCGTAAATGAAGGGAAGCCTTGTCTGTTAGGTGTTAGGGGGCAAAGCCAGGTAGGAGATGGGAAAGAGTGTACCCCAAGCTTCAACAGCCACGTTGTCCTCCAATTCTCATTCCATGTGATTTGTGGACCTCCTTGGAGAGCTCAAAAAAGTGGTTGTAGGAAACCTAGTTATAAGCCTCATTTAGCTCATACTGGTACAGAAAACCTTCAATTACATTGCAGAAAACTGGCCACATGCAGAAGAGTAAAGTGTTTAGAAGGGTTTTTCTGGTTTCCCTAATTTACATCTTAGTGGAGATAGTTTTTATGTCTTTTGCATATTTTACTGAGAAGCCTCCACCACTTCTAGCCATAACTTCCTTTCCTTCCTGTTACAAATTTCCTTCCTAGATTGACTCTTCAGTCCCTAAAAATATCCATACCACATTATTTATTCGCTCCATAATGCGCACTATCCAAAGACAACAATTTTGCCAATAAACTGTTATTCTAATGAATAATTCATGCAGTCTTCATTCTCCTGACAAGAACAAATATACTTTCAAATAGGAGAAATGTGCCTCTATTTTTGTCTTAACTCCATTTCTTAACGTTGTATATTTTTTAAAGGTTTTCCAATGTCCTTCCTTGGGTGAACTCCATGGGGAATAATTCTGTTACTCTAATTAAGAGCAATAAACTATAGCACAGAAACATAACTAGATTTATAGATGGTATTTGTTATGGTGACAGTGTAGTTTGAATGTGGAGGAAGGAGGCAAATCATTCAGTGTCTCAGGCCAGGAAAAACATGAAATTCTCACCTATTAAGAAGGCAACACCAATAATTGTTTCAAATTCTGACAATATTTATGGCCATAGTTTCCTCATATTTATATGAAGAGGGTGCAACAATAATGGTGATGATGAAAATCATAATATATTATTCTGTGATATAATACTAAGTATTTTGAGTTTCTATGAGATGCTAGCCATTGTGCTAAGGGATTTGCCTATATCAGGGTTTCTGAATCTCAGCACTAAGGGTGTATTGGGTTACATAGTTATTTGTTATGAGCAGAGGTTGAGGAATCCCCTGTATATTTGCAGGCTGTTTAATGGAATCCCTAACCCAGGGTATCCACTAGATTCAGTAGCACCTGCCTCTCCAGGTTGTGACACTGAGAATTATCTATAGATATGGCCAAATGTCCCCAGGAGGATAAAATCCTCTTGTTGAAAAACAGTGATTTACATGATTAATTACATCTTCAAAAGATTCCTACCAGATAGGTATATTATCAGTCCCATTTACCAATGAAGAAACAGAAGCTCAGAGTCAGTGACAGAACAAAAATTTGGTGCAGGGTTTACTGCTACACCAATGTCAAGACTATTTTGTTGCATATGATGATATAGAGCATTTATTCTTCTGCCTTCCCCTCTTACATGGATGTTTTCACATTTAAAAAATATATAATTGCTGGGCACAGTGGCTCGTGCCTGTAATCCCCACACTTTGGGAAGCCAAAGCAGGCAGATCGCTTAAGTCCGGGAGTTCAAGACCCACCTGGGCAACATGGCAAGGCCCCGTCTCAATAGAAAAAAAAAATTAGCTGGGCATGGTGGCACATATTTGTGGTCCTAGCTAGTTGGGAGCATGAGGTGGGAGGATCGCTTGAGCCTGGCAGGGCGGAGGTTGTAGTGAGCCAGGATTGTGCCACTGGACTCTAGCCTGGGTGATAGACAGGGACTCTGTTTCAAAAAAAAAAAAATTTAATATAATTAGTATTTGGTGTATGCCTGCTGGATAATTATTTTATGTTTTACACAGACATAACTTCAAATTTCCAAAACCCCTTATGTAGAAAATATAGCGTGATGACTAGGTTAATACTTCTTAAAACAATAGCAATAATAACAGTGACAAATTATTCTCTTTCTCTCCACCACTATTAATTGAGTGCTCTTTTGTTTATTTGTTTTTAGAGGCAGTGTCTTTCTCTGTTTCAGGCTGGAGTGCAGTGGAGTGATCACAGTTCACTGCAGCTTGAGCTTCTGGGCTCAAGTGATCCTCCCACGTTAGCCTTCTGAGTAGCTGAGACTACAGGCACAGGCCACCACACCCAGCTAACAACAACAAAAAAATTTCTGAGATAGGGTCTTGCTGCGTTGTCCCGGCTGGTCTCAAATTCCTAGTCTCAAGTGTTTCTCCCACCTCATGAGTAGCTGGCATTGCTGGTGCCCGCCGCCACTCCTGGCTAATTGAGCACTTTCCATGTGACAAAGCAAAGGATTTGACTGGATCACCTGTTTAATTCTCACATCTTAGAAGTACCTACTTTGGGTGTCTTTTAGTCCTAAGCAGTATAATTCAGAGTTGTTTGGTTTGGTTTGGTTCTGCTGTATCCTCACATACAGTGAAGGCTCCATACACCTTGGTTGAATGAATGACTTCATGAGGAGCTAGAATCTTAGAGAAAGCATGTAGCTTACTAAGGTGGTGACAGAGCTTCCTCTTAAATTCTGGAGATCCCTTGCCCTTAAATCCACTGCTATCCACTGTGCCCTTTTGAGGGTTTCATCTAAACATCCAGCTCTGCCCTCAGTGATCTGGTGAGGTCTGTCTTTATGACTCTATTTGTATATCAGGTTACCTCTTGTAGGTGATCCTGAAACACACTTTCTCCCGTCTTGCTCCAGTCTGTTTGCTTACCCTCCGCCTCTCACCTGGAATGTGTCCTTCATTTCCATGTGTCAAAATCTTATTTCTCTTTGGAGGTCCAGCTTCATCCCAGCCTTCTTCCCAAACACTCTCTCTATGTCTTGTGCACTGTTAAGGCCTTGCGTGTCACCTGCTGCCACTGCCAGCCAGCAATGGGTGGGGAGTTGTGCAAGCGAGGGGCATCCAGAACTAAGTCCCAGCAGGTCTAACCCTCCATGAACTGTGCTTTTGGGAAAGCAGCTTAAAGTCCATGAAACCCCAATTTCCTCTTCCCTATGATGAGGACAGCAGTGTCATAGTACATCCCAGTTTGCTGTGAGGATTCAGTGGGAAAATGCTTAACTTAGCTCTTGACACATAGCATGTTCTTTTTTTTTTTTTTTTTTTTTTTTTTTGAGTTGGAGTCTCACTCTGTCCAGTGGCATGATCTGGGCTCACTGCAACCTCCACCTCCCTGGTTCAAGTGATTCTCCTGCCTCAGCCTCCCAAGTAACTGGGATTATAGGCACACGCCACCAAGCCCAGCTAATTTTGTTGTATTTTTAGTAGAGACAGGTTTTCTCCATGTTGACTAGGATGGTCTCAATCTCTTGACCACATGATCTACCCGCCTTGGCCTCCCAAAGTGCTGGGATTACAGGTGTGAGCCACCACGCCCAGCCTGACACATAGTATGTTTTTAATGAATTCCTGCCATCACTAATGTCAGTTTTTCCGTGTTTTGTCTGTTCTCTGATTGCTTTATGTATGTGTGCCTTACCTTTCGAAGTAGATTGCAGGATTATAGAAAGTGTTTTTTTTCGTAGTGAGTCTTTAATGTGACACAAAATTCAGGACAAGGGGCAAAACTGTGGCCAAGAGGCTGCCTCAGTGTTTAGAACATAATTTTCTCTCTTTCTGTTCTGAACCCTGGTGTCTTTATCAATAATATGGAAGGGGCCATTTCCATTTACTTTACCATACCAGAAGAGCCGCTGCAAATGGGTTTATTTATAGTGTAAACGATCAGCTTGTGTTTTCTGAGCAGCTGAGCTTCAGAACTGTAATAACTCATTATCAGTCTGTCTCCATCCTTCCTCAAAGTTTCCAGGTCCTTTGAATTTTGGCTTGGCCAGTGTCTTTTTTTCTCTGTAAAATTTAGCTTAACATATAGCTTAAAGTGGGCTGATTACAGAGACACATCTCTGCTGATGCGTACCATTTATGGTAGCCTATGTTCTCAGGTAGAACAATTTCCAGAGAGGAGATATGGGCACAGGGTGTGAGCCTGTCCTGGAAGCCCTGTACTGTAGTAGGAAAAATCCGGCATTCACAAAGAGGCTGTTTTTGCTTCCAGTTTTGTCATAATTCATATGATGTAAGGCAATTCAAAAAAAAAAAAGATTGATGTGCTTTAACGTTCTCATCTGTAAAGTGAAACATCCAAATTAGATAAGTTATAAATGACCTTTCACTTCTAGACTTCTGCATCTTGGAATTAAAGTGCATTGGCATGAGCCAATAATTCCATATTTTCTTGTACTACCTAAAATCTAAATTCCCCACAATAAATTTACCACCATAGGGTTTTCAAATCCCATCAGAAAAACTACTCCTTTCGTACACATGCCCAGCGGTTTCTCTCTTTTTACTCCTCAGTGCCCTACACATTTTCCTAATAAAGTATATAATAAAAGTAAATCTTCCCACTAGTGTGTTTATAGTGTGGAAGACATTGTTATTCCCACCATGGCAGTGGTGGATAAAAAATACATACTTCTCTGTCTCCCACAACCACCCTTTGATCCCCAGCCTTTTATCAGCAAATCTGAAGTGCTACCTTCTGCAAATTAGCACTACCTCCTGAGAAATTGTGCCAAGTTCCATTAAGTGTAATTAGCATTCCTGTTGTTTCTTTCACATTGGGGAAAAAAAAAAAAAGAAAACTCTTTCTGCGTTACTGGGAACACACATCATGCCAAGGTATACCAATGGAGGCAGCACAAGGCTGAAAGCAGGAGATGGAAGAGGATCTTGACATACAAGGATGGGTTCACCTGCGTGGGGGCCTGAGTGGCAGACACAGAGACGTCAGTCTTGGTTTTTCAAAGTAAAGGTTGGCTTCCCAGTGTACAGTTAAACAGCTGGTGCAGTGCCTTCTGCAGTGAAGGTTTAGAGAACGTGGGGAGATGATTATCTCCCTCAATTTAAAACTGACCTGCCTTGAGATTCCAAGGAAAAGACTTGAATATCCTAGAGCAGTTAACTAAAAAACTAAAATTTCCCCCCTCAATATGGTTTTCATGTAAAAGAATTGCAAAACAAACAAAGAGAAACTACCACGTATCTGTTTTCCCTTGAATTACCTGGTAGGAATAACATTTTAATACCCAACAAGTAGAAAAGAGTATGAGTTCAGAATAAAAACTAGGGTTTAGTATCAGACATACTTTGTTATTACTCATAGTTCATAAAATTTTATTTTCTTGGGTTATAACAAAAATCACACAACTATTTTATTATTAAGATAAAGTTAAAGAAAAAAATCACTACTTTTCTCCTCCCTCTTTTATTTCAAATTCCACCATAGACTGAAAACGTGGTCAGACCCATTGTGCATTTAGAAACCATAATTTGAAGAAACTAATAGCTGATGCTGAGTGCCACCATCAAAAACACATGTCCTTCCAGACACCATTCACTTTAATGTTGTAAAACAAAATTCAGAAACAACAGGCTACACGTATACATCTGTGCTTTCAGTGACTCTGAAGGGAGGCACTGGTTTCAAATGTTTTGTGTGAAAATGAGTTCCATTTGACTGGCAATATTTTTTTCTCTCAGAAGCCATTTTGTCTCTTATTTCTTGTTTCCTTCCTTGTATTTCAGCATTTGTCATCTCAATTACAGTAGTGCATACTGTTTTTATGCTTCAAATGCAGTTTTCAGGAACACTAGGGAAAGGGCACCAAAGATATCACAAGGTGATGGTTAAGACTGAGAATGGCTCCAGGAGGGTGGAGCACATTTAGGACTTTTTTTATTTTAATCATCTATAAAGAAACTAATTCCATAGGCTCATCTACAGTGAAGTCACCCTTACAGCACAAAGCACCATAAAATTGAATATAGTAATATTCCTTAGCCCAATGTCATATAACTGTTGTCATGTAATACTGTGATGTTGTATTATATGATACAAGTTAAATAACCTATAATGCTCAGCGGCTTCTCTAAGAGTTGAGGATGATAGCAAAACATGTCCCACCCTGGGTGACACTGAGAAATGGAATGAAAGGCAAACCTTTTGGTCTTCCAAGAAAGAGTTCAGTTCATCACAGTGAACCAGTTAGGGTATATTCTTTAAACAAATATTTATTGAGCATCTGCTTTGTGTTAAATGCTGTATTATGATTTAAGCTCCAGATTTGCCTTTCCTGGATATGTCATAGAAATAAATCCACACAGTGTGTGATCTGCCTCTGGCTTCTTTAACTTAACAGAAAGTTTTTGAGGTTCATCCATGTGGATGTATGTATGCTACTTTGTTTCTTTATTATTGAGTAATATTCCATGACATGGATGTACCACATTTTACGTATACGTTCACCCATTCATTGATGGATGCTTGGATTGTTACCATATTTACACTATTATGTAGAATGTTGCTATGAACATTTGTTTCCAAGTTCTTAGGTGAACCTATGCTTTCACTTTTCTTGGGTAGATACTTAGTAGTGGAATTGCTGGGTTGTATAGTAAGTTGAAGTTGACCGTAAGAAACCACTAAGCTGGCTGGGTGGAGTGGCTCATGCCTGTAATGCTAGCACTTTGGGAGGCCTTGGCAGGTGCATCACTTGAGGTCAGGAGTTCGAGATCAGGCTGACCAAGGTGGTGAAACCCCATCTCTACTGAAAATACAAAATTAGTCGGGCATAGTGATAAGTGCCTGTAATCCCAGCTACCCCGAAGGCTGAGGCAGGAGAATTGCTTGAACCTAAGAGGTGGAGGTTGCAGTGAGCTGACATCATGCCATTGCACTGCAGCTTGGGTGGCTGAGCGAGACTCTATCTCAAAAAAAAGAAACCACTAAACTGTTTTTCCAAAGTGGTTGCATCATTCGATATCTTCATCAGCAACACACACGCATCCCAGTTGTGCCACATCCTTGACAGCCGTTCATATTGCATATCTGTCTTTTGAATTATTGCCATTCTTGAGGGTATGCAAAAATATCTCATCATCATGGTTTTAATTTGCATTTTCCTGATGTCTAATGATGTTGAGCATCGTTTCAGGTGCATGATCTTTTTGTTTACTTATTTTTTGTTTTTAGTTCTGGGATACGTGTGCAGGATGTGCAGGTTTGTTACATAGGTAAATGTGTGCCATGGTGGTTTGCTTGACCTATCAACCCATCACCCACATATTAAGCCCAGCATGCATTAGCTATTTTTTCTAATACTCTCCCTCTTTCTACCCACCCACCAACAGGCACCGGTGTGTGTTGTTCCTCTTCCTCTGTCCACGTGTTCTCATTGTTCGGCTCCCACTTGTGAGAACAAGGTGCATGATCTTTTAATGAAATAACCTTGTTCACCTGTGAAATGGTTCTCAGTGAATCTTGAGGAATCTTACATTACTACTTATCATTCCCTTTCTGTTATAAGTCAGCAAAGGAATGGGCAGGGTGCTAAAGTGGGAGAAAGAGTTCTTCCTTTTTTTATGTGGATTCAGGAATGTGTGACAGGAAACTGAGCCTTTCCCTGCCTGGTTATATTCATAGAGCCTATGGGCTGGTTGTGGCAGCATGCTGTGGCTGGGGACATAGAGCTCATAGGCAAAGGATCCTGTTTGTGCATAAGGCACACTTTGGAAGGTAGGGTTTGGATGCATTATCCACCCTAACAGCTGTGTGCTTCTGGTGTGCAGCTTGAAAGCCACATGTTACCCTGTTAGCCCAAGCTTCCTGAGGTTACCTCTTCTAGCCACATAGTAGTTGGTATTATTTCTTTTATCTTTTGATGAAATGTCTTGCTCTCTCTTTCTCAGAGTAAAGTAAGTCTCTGCACATGTTTCTCAGCTGGGTTGCAGTAATCTGTGCTCTCTAGGAAAAGGTCACTCTTTAGAGGAGTTGAAAGGACTCCAGGCTCTTATATTAGCCCTCTGAGCATATAAAGGCCCAAAGAAACAGACACCAGTTCCTCTGCTACACAGATTTTTAAACCTGGAAAACTCTAAATGCAGAAATCTAAGTATCCGGGAGGTGTGTGCTTAGCATCCAGCTGATGTGAATGTCAGTTCATTTTGACACATCACCAAGATGGACCTCAGCCAACAGCGGTCTCCACTCACAGACCGCTGGTGTGGATAGGAGCAGGCACTTTTAATCGAATTTCTCTGGTTGGAATCTCAGTGTTACATGCTGGGTGTGTGATTTTGGGGCAAGCTCCTTAACCATGTTAAGCTTTGGTTAACTAAACTGTAAAATGGGATTCATAATAATACTTGCTTCTTAAAATCGTGGATGGGATTAAATGAGATAACGCGTGTAAGTGCTTAGCACCATTCTGCGTTTCTTTAGCTTTTATCATTTTTATGTTATACTTGATTTTACATCTTTGGCACTGGGAAGAATACCTGGCATATAGTGTGTACTTTGTGACCGTAATTTGACCACACACAGATACGGTATTCATTCATTTGTATAACAGATATGTATGAGGTATCCGTTATGTGTACGAGGTATGTATTACGTCAGCCAACTATAGCACTCTGGAACAATCCAGCCCTGGTCTTGTTTTTGTAAATACAATTACATTGGAACACAGCCACACCCCTTCACTTGCATATTAATTATGGCTGTCTTTGTGCTGCAACAGCACAGATGAGTAGTGACAGAAACTATATGGGCCACAAAGCCTGAAATATTTAATATTTGCCTCTTTACAGGAAATGGTTTCCAATCCTTGTTCTAGGTACTGAGAATAAAATAATCAACACAATAAGGTGATATTCCTACTTGCATCCTAGTCGAGGTAAGACAGACACTACACATATAAATAAATACATACTTACATATAAACATATGCACAAAACATTTGTGGTAATAAATGTAATGAAAATAATAAAGAAATGTAACAGAGAAAAACCAGGATGGTGGGGGAGAGGAAAGTTTTAAAAATATTTCCCGTTTAAATGCTTCTCCGAATTTCAGAGTATCTCTTCAGTGATTCATTTACAAGGTAGTTTTCAACAGAAAAATAAAAACTCACTACCCCATGAAGTCTCGTTGAGCACAACATTCAGAAACCACCCCAGACTGCAAATAAATTCAGACATTGCCTATCATGAAAAGCTGGTTTGGAGACATCTCCATTTAGTATTGTAAAACTGTGCAAAGAACATGACGCTTTGCAGACTGGCATACATTTTTTGCCCAGGAGTAGTTTTCCCCACGTGGAGAATAGGGAGAATGTCACTGCTTCCAGTCAAAGGGGAAATTTGTGCTCCTTGTCTAGATTGATGTCTGTGGATAGCACCAAGTTCAAAAGTATCAGTTCTACAAGCAAATGAGTAAAAAGCCCTCAAGGCCTCAAGAGCTGAGGATGAGAAGAACAAGGAGTGTTTCTAACACAGAGAAATGAGAAATGCTGGAGGTGATGGGTAACCTAAAAACCCTGACTTGATCCTTACACATTCTGTGCATGTAACAAAATATCACAAGTACACTGTAAAGGGGTACAGGTATTGTGTATCAATAAAAAATTAAAGAATAAAAGAAGTAGGTCAGAGATGCTTTGTATGGTTTTCTGCCTTGTGTCTTATTTTGAGGTGTGTTTTTACAGTAGCTACCTTTGTAAAACAGGTTACTTGCCGTGACGCCTCCTATCCGAGCAAATTGCATTTTTAACTAGATTGTACCAGGAAGTAGGGCGCTTCCACAAAATTCCAGGACAGGGGTCAGCAAACCTTTTCTGTGAAGAGCCAGATAGTAAATATTTTAGATTTTGCAGGTCTTAACGGTCTCTGCTGCAACTCTTCAAGTCTTCTGTTGCAGCACAAAAGCCCCCGTGGACAATGCATCAATGAATGAGCATGGCTATATTCCGATAAAACTTTATTTACAAAAGCAGGCAGGATTTGGCCTGTGGGTTGTGGTTTGCCAGCTACTGTTGTATGTAGTTATTCTCTTTACAGGTATGCTCACACGATCAACTGGGGAGCAAACACAACACACCCATGCTCTGGTTCCTCTCTTCTGTCCTGTTGTTGCAGAATCTCTCAGAGTCAAGGCCAGCCATGTACATTTGTACTATTGTACAGATAGATGCAGAAAGTCATTATATGTCAGGATATGCTGCTGTTACAAATAACCCCCAGGATCTCAGTGACAGCAACAACAATTCACAACAACCATCAAGAAAAACAAACAAATGAAAAGCACGTTTGTTTCTTGCTCATGCAAAGCCCACCATGATCATCCCCACGTCATTTCCTCCACATGGTGACCTAGTGATTCAGTTTGTTTGAGGCACTATCAACCTGTAGCTTTAGTTTCATGAACACTCAGCCTTCTTGACTGATGTCACTGAGAAAATCCAAGAGTAGAAGGGTCTTGCAGTAGTAATTAAATGACCAGGTCACTAATAATTTGGGCATAGCTAGTTGCAAGAAGATAGCAAAAACAATTTTCCCATGTTCTCACAAGGAGATAGAAATTGGATATGGGTAAATACTAAATGTTTTTTTTAATGCTTTCATAAATTGATTCAATCAATGTATTTGATTGATAATCAATACTATACAATGTGACGTGTGCATGGCAAAGAACCTGTCTGCATTATATTTATGGGTATATATTAGTTTGCATCACCAGAATTTAGCCAGTGATCTAAATAATTGAAATCTGAAAGGAAACTACTCTTTAGACTTAGGGTTAGACACCTTTTATTTTCTTATATCCTTCGACTCCATGTTAAAAGTCATTATCAGTTTCATGAATCACATGCCAAACCTCGGGATATATTTCTTTCTTAAAAAGTCATGAACATTATACTGACTAAATGTGCTCTGATCACAGAGGAGCCACTGGGTTTCACCTGTTATTCTGCAAGTTATGCCTAAGAAACATACTTCTTTACTTCCTGCACGGACCCAGTTTGGTTGGCTTCACTGATGTGGTTAACAAGACCGTAAATAATAATCAAGTCTCCCTTTGTTTATGGTTAACAATGCTAGCCCATTATAATTTTCGGTGGCAGCACATATGGTAGGTGATAAACTAACTAATAAAGCTGCCACAGGAAGAATAGTTCTGCTTTTATTTTTATGGCTGTTGCTTTAATCTGATACATAATTAATGTGCAAAGTTCAACTTTTTTTTTGGTCAGATCCTAGTTTACTTGAGACATCCAGAAGGGTTAATTTTTTTTTTTTATGTATTTGGGGTAAGAGGTTGGGATAAAACAATATATTTTTATCTATATGGAAGGATCCTTAACCAATTTTTTTTTTTGAAAAAAGCACTTAAATTCTTCTTGCTTTCAGAGTTCATGTCCATTGGAAGTGTAAGGAGAGTCTATGTTCAGACATTCTCAAAGCACCCCTCTCCCCTTACCTAAGAGAATATAATTCTAAAAATCTCTTTGCAGGGTAATTTTCTCTGCCTTCCATCTCTCTCAATGATTTGTTCAGTCTCTACAATTTGTCTGGCCTCCTCTTGAACTGACTTACAATTCACCAAAATCTGTGGGAAGATTTGCCAAGCTGTAGACCAATTAATTATGTGTGCCGTTGGACCTATCTGTTAGGTGTTGGCCTTTCCATTTTAAATTTAGTATGGACACGTGGTTTTCTTTTCTTTGTTTTTTTTTTTTTTTTTAAGTACCAAGCTGACCATATAGGAGGTGATTCTTACAGCAACAAAATGAATTTATTTGAGATGCATTGTCCTTTATTTGTATGTAGAACTCTTTAAAAAAAAATTCAGTCTCCCCAGCTTTTTTTTTTTTTTTTTTTTTTTTTGAGATGGAGTCTCACTTTGTCACTCAGTCTGGAATGCAGTGTCATGATCTTGGCTCACTGCAACTTCCTTCTTCTGGGTTCAAGCAATTCTCCTGCCTCAGCCTCCTGAATAGTTGGGATAACACACATCTGCCACCACACCCAGCTAATTTTTTAATTTTTAGTAGAGATGGGGTTTCGCCATGTTTGCCAGGCTGATCTTGAACTCCTGACCTCAAGTGATCTGCCTACCTTAGACTTCCAAAGTCCTGGAATTACAGGTGTCAGCCACTGTGCCCAGCCCTCCCAAGGTATTTTGAACATGTCCTGCTGCTCTTAGAGAAAATATATTTTATTTTGTCCACAACAACCGTCATATCCCTAGTGAATACTGTGTTAGCCATTTTCTACCTTGCAGCACTATTATTATAATAAATAATACTATTATTATTATACTATAATAATAGTATCCAAAGAACAGTAGCAATTTTTATATAGCATTTACTATATTTCAGGTAATTTTTAAAATGCATTTTACCTGTATTAACTCTTTATGTCCTTATGTAATACTATAAGGAAGGTACTATAATTATTCCCATTTTTCAGATAGAAAACTGAAATTTGGCCAGGAGCGTTGCCTCATGCCTGTAATCCCAGTGCTTTGAGAAGCTGAGGCAGGTAGATCACGAGGTCAGGATTTCGAGATCAGCCTGGCCAACATGGTGAAACCCGGTCTCTACTAATAACACAAAAAATCAACTGGGTGTGGTGGCGGGCGCTTGTAATCTCAGCTACTCAGGAGGCTGAGGCAAGAGAATTGCTTAAGCCTGGGAGGCGGAGATTGCAGTGAGCCGAGACTGCACCACGGTACTCCAGCCTGGGTGACAGAGCGAGACTTCATCTCAAAAAGCAAACAACAACAACAACAACAACAAAACAAAAAAACAACAGAAAAAAAAAAAAGCCTGAGACTTAGAGAGGTTAAGTTACAGATAACACACAAGAAAGGGACAGAGTCTCTGGAAGTCTGACTGCTAATGATGGGTCCCTCTTCTTAGCAGATGCACGGCAAGGTGAAGCTCTACATTTTAAAGACATGTTTTCAGAAAGTCTCCACCATGTTTATGCACTGGTATTGATTTATTGGGTAGGGCCCTTCGATTTTATTGCGTAGTACTTTATGGGCTGATAGATGAGATGACACTAAGGATAGTAACACTGTTTTCTTCCCTTTTCTGTAAAAGGTGAGATGGTTCCCTGTGGTATTAGAAAGGATTGCAAAACATTTACTTGGGGAAAATTATCTTCCTTTGCACTCCCCTGCTCCATTTCTACTATGAGTTATTATGATAGAAAAAAAAAAACGCCAGAACATTGGCTTCAAGGTGAAAATATTTAGGCAAAATATTACCACAGGGAAAGTTTATTTTAAGCATCAAGGTTAAAAAGAAGCATGTGTCAGATTTAGGATTTTATGCTTAAAGCTCATCACAATGCCATAAAGCATTGGTTGGCAAACTTTTCCTGCAAAGGGTCAGATAATAAATATTTGAAGCTCATGGACCATACGGTCTGTGTCACAACTACTCCACTTTGCAGTTGTAGAGAAAAAGCCATCCTCGGCAATGCAATAGCAATTGATTGTTGCTGCATTCCAGTAAAAGTTTTCAACCACAGTCAGTGAGGCTGAGTTGGTCTACAGGCTGTGGCTTACTGACCCCCTGCTATCAAGGAAGGACCAGGGATTAGAAGATAGGCTTTCACTCATTCCTTGCCATGTGCCAGGTGGACGGGCTCATGAAAGTCTTTGAACCTTGCATAGTCACAGTCTCTCTGGATGTTAAATAGGGAAACAGCCACGTCCCGTTGAGCATGGTCATGAGAACTGATGGAGTACCATAATAGAATGAGTGAGTGAAGTACCAGATTCGATAAAAGAAATTCCATGCCATCCTTCTCTGCTCTCTCCAAACTCCTTTGTTTCTACTTTTCCCTACCTTCTGTTAGTTTTGTGGATATGTGTTAAGAGTTAGTTAGGGCTCCCTGAGATTTTTAGGATGCTTTTACGTTTTGGTTAGGCTAGTATTAGAAAGTCACTCCCTAAAGAACTTTCTTTTCATTTTTCTTTCTTTTTTTGAAATGGAGTCTCACTCTGCTGACCCAGGCTGGAGTGCGGTGGCATGATCTTGGCTCACTGCCACCTCCACCTCCCAGGCTCTAGTGATTCTCATGCCTCAGCCTCCTGAGTAGCTGGAACTAACTATAGGCAGGCACCATGCCTGGCTAATTTTTTTTCTATTTTTAGTAGTGATGGGGTTTCACCATGTTGCCCAGGCTGGTCTCGAACTCCTGAGCTCAAATAATGTGCCCACCTTAGCCTCCCAAAGTGCTAAGATTACAAGTATGAGCCACCATGCCCGGCTCCCAGAGGAGAGCTTTCTGAGTCACCATATGTGGGGTGGTTCTTATATAATTGATAGGAAAAATATCTCAGCTGTTAAAATACAGAAAGTAGTTAATTTCCATATAACAGAGAGTGAATAAGAAGCATACCACTGATTCTTCCAATCCAACATATATGACACACATCACTAAAAGATTTTCACTGATAAACTGAATGAGGCTTCAGAAGCTTGTTCATAACAATTCTTTAGTCATTGCCAATGATTCATAGTTGTCTCATAAAATAAAACCTACTAGGTGTCTTTGACCTACTTAGCTTTTAGCCTCAGAGAGTTTGGAACTTTTCTCAGATTATAAGCTATATGAAGTTGTTGTAGTGATGCTAGGCTTTATCTTTGCTTTGTAAACAGTGATGTTCATTAACAGAGACCTCAAGTTGAATTCTGAGCTCCATCCCCCTGCAAAAAAAGACCAAAAAGTAAAAAGCATCTTTCATTCTTCCTCAAGCCCCCTCTCTTCATGAAATGTTCTCACATTGAAGCCCGGTTAATTCTTTCATTTTCTTGGCTTTAAACTGCTTAGCAGCAGCAGCTGAATATCTGTTGTCTGTCCTTATTTTGCATGTTTTTATCATTTTCTAGATATTTTATGGTGAGCTGTTGTCATAGAAATATGGCAACAGGGGATAGTCCTAATACATCCTTCTGCAAAGAACAGAAACCCAGTTTAGACTCAGTTAAGCACAGAGGGAAAATGTAGCTTAAAAATATTCCATAGATTTAAAGGATTCCAGAGAAGGAAGGTCAGCAGGATGCCCAGTGAAGCAAAGACCAGGAAAGGCTTCAGCACCATGGACAGCAGTTTTTCTTCCTCACTGCTCTTTGGAAACAGAGCCCATCTGATTTGCCTCACCCCTGATTTTGCACTTTGTACAAAATCCCTTGGGAATACCTTCCCTAAATCTCCATTCCTGAGTATTTTTATGTTAATTGCTTTTTACCTCACATGCTATGTCTTCCAAAGATCTGGCCACAACAATTCCAAGCTCCGATCATAAATTGTCTTATTTTTCTTTGTTCCTCATTTACCATATGCACCTTCCCACACTAGAATCTAAGCTTCTTGAGAGCTAAGACTTATTTAGAATAATACCTGACACACAATGGGCACACAGCAATGTTATTGCCTAAATACAAGTATAAATAACAGAATGACCCCCTAACTCCAAATTCCCTAGGAGAGAGAGTTGAATTGGCCCAGCTGTGGTCAGTATCCACCTCTCCTTTTATTAACTGAGGCAGAGTGGGTTGAGTCAGATAGAATAGCCTCTTCTCCTGGCTGCCTATCTCTAAAGAGAGGCGTACTTGATTCAGAAAGAAAAGGAAGCCATGATGAACCAGGAAAGCATATTCCCCAATGACTACAAGTACACTGTGCTTGTGAATTTATTGAGGGTAGTGAGGGCTTGATCTCAAATCTGACAGAAGAAACAGGTAATTTTTTTTTCTACCTGAAAATACTTAACAGCACTTGAGGCCACTGGGCACTATGAAAGTATCCTGAATGAAAGAGTTTTATTTCTTTATTGTTATTAACTAGTGAAACCTTCATGTAGTTCATCCATATTTTAACTACAAGGGATGCTTCATCTATTTTTTCTTTGTCAGTGGTTCTGAATAAATGTGTGTATGTGTATGTGTGCTTGCATTCGTGTGTACTTTTTCCAGGCTCTCAGAAGTCTGCATTAATAATCTCATAGGGTCCTGAAGCAGGAACATATGTGAGAATACAGGGCCAGGTGATACCTCCAGGCAGAAGTTAGCGAATAGTTGACTCACAATGAACACAAGCTACGACTTAGGCTTACTGTTAGAATAAGATTGAGAAAGCTTAGGAGAACATCTCATCTCCTTTCAGTGTGGTTCAGCAAGGAGCTATTTAGCACCTCTGATTGTCAGGTGTGGTTTTAGGTACCACTCATATCAGGTCTCTGCTCTCATGGAACCACCGTTCTAATTGGGGGAGTAGTTTAAAAGAGATAGATGGGAATGAATAAATCAATAAAGACAGGGTAAAATTTCAGACTGCAATGATGATATCATTAAAGAAATGAAATAGGATGATGTGAACTGAAATGATGAGAGGTGATACAGCTGGCTGGAGGTGGCCTGAAGCCCAGGAGAATGGTGATGGAGGAGAAGTCAGGATTGGTGAGAATAGCCTGACAGCACAAAGGCATGTGTAAAGTCACTGTCAGGAAAGGACTTGGTTTATTTGAAGAGCAGTAAAAGAGTAGCACAGGGCTGGAATTAGCTCCATGAACAAGTGGAGAGAAGGAGGTGGAGAGGCAGATCGAGGAAGACTTCTTTGCTCATAACAGGGGAGTTGAATTTTAGCATTAGAACAATAAAAAAATCATAGGAATGACCTTAGAGAGGAAGACGTCATCCAAATTACAATTTTCTCTCTTCCTCAACTGAAGAAAGAGCAGAAGCAAGGAGTAAAAGGTTTTAGTAGAAGTCTAGGGGATAGATGATGGTGATTATAGCATATCCACAAACTCACCACGTGACTCATGGCATCTGTTCATCTGCACTGGATTTGTGTTTTTACCTCCCCTGACATACTGTCTTGCAGCCCTATCTTAAGGTCAAAAGTTAACCAAGTGATTGAAGTATGACACCTCGGCTGTGCTATAATCCTTAGCCTTGTCTGTTTAGCAAACAGTGTGGCAACTTGGAATTTTAGAGGGGTCACAATACACCGGTCTTCATCACTTGGGTGTGCCAAAAAAGGATATGAACCCCCAAACCTGATTATGAACTCCTGTAAAACTTTTCTAAAACTATGGGCACTGTGCAGTTACACATAGAGCTTGAGCTTTTCAAGTCAGAGCAACCTTAGTTCTTCACGTTTATGCCTCTACGTATCAACTCAGAACTTTAGAGATCCTTACCCTTTAGGTGTGTTTGTGTGTTGAAGTGTTACTAATTAACAGTAGTCATAATGTTTACACACAGTTAATATTAAGCATAATAATGCTTACTTAGTGCCAAAAGTATGTTTGATACTTTATATATGTTACGTCTTTCAAGCATTACAATAAACACACCATATACATATGAAAGCCCCACTTTGCAGATAAGGAAATTGATCCTTAGATTAAGTAACCTATTTGAAATTGTGCAGTAAGTACATGGAGAAATGTCCATACAGTTTATCTATTTAATCCACCTAGCAATGAGATATTATGGAAGAGCGTATGGGAGCCCTTGGCAAGGTGTCAGCCACAGAAGAATTGCTTGATAAGTTTCACATTATACCTCTCTCTCTGCAGATTTCAGATATTTTTGACCATAGAATTGATTCTAAAGAAAGTAAATTGGAGGAGGTGTTTGCACGTAAATTTTTTTTTCCTAATGATTCCACTGTACCCTTGAGCATTTTTACGTTTGTGTTTAATCACAGAATCTCAGCTATGATGTTCCTGACAGGCAATTTCCTTAATGCGGTTGACAGAGATGGATTACATGGAGGGCCACTGGATGCCATGGTTTTGTTTGCAAATGATAAGACTAGGTTAGAGCTATCTGGGTCTAGTGCCTCCAATGATATTGAATCCTAATAATTCTCATGATAACAGGGACCATCTTTGTGGACACACACATTCTTGGCCAGATGGGGTACACTGGTTTTCAAGAAACCCTGCCACTTTTATTATACTTTGAGAAACATCTGGACTAATATTTGTGTGTCAGAATCATAAATCAGTTTAGTCTGCAGAGATAGGCTAGTTATGCGGTTTATCTTCAAATGCACTCCTTTTTGCTACTACTGAAAGTGGTAAATGATGCACACAAATGTCGAGATACGAATTCCTTCTTAGATTGTAGAGTCTTTACACTGACATGTGAAGATCTGAGCATCAGTCAGACTCTCAGGTACTTGACGAGCAAGAGTGATTTGGATTCCACAACATTATATCCCTAGATAACAACAAACCCAACACATTCTTGAGCAAATATACAATGCCCGCTGGTGACTTACTTCCTGACCCTTTCTTCTCCTCCTTTCAAGTATGTCTCAGCCATTAGTTCCTGTGTTTGCTGGTGGACATTAGTATAGATCAAGGAGACACAGACAGTCAGGTTCAGCAGTCTTTGCTAACCCTGGGAAACACAAATGCTACTATTTTGCAGAATATTCTTTACTTGTCATTGGGATTTGATTGCACAATTATGTACAACCATTGTAAAGGAGATTCCCAGATATCATGAAATAGGTATATTTATATACGTATTTATGTCTTTAGAGGTTCTGTATGAAACCATGACATTATTATTATAATTAACAGCATTAAATCCATCCTATCATCAAGTATCCAGTCTATATTAAAATTTACTCAATATTTTAAAAAATATTCTTTTTGACTTACTTAAAAAATAACTCTTTCTAGGCCAGGCACAGTGGCTCATGCTTATAATTCCAGCACTTTGGGAAACTGAGATAGGCAAATTGCTTGAGCCTGGGAATTTGAGACTAGCTTGGGCAATGTGAGGAAACTCCATCTCTGAAAAAAAAAAAAATCAAAAATTAGCAGAACATGGTGGTGTGTGCCTATGGTCCCAGCTACCTGGGAGGCTGAGGTGGGAAGCTGAGGTCCCAGGCCAATTTTAGCCTGGGAAGATCAAGGCTGCAATCAGCCATGATTGTACCACTGCACTCCAGCTTGGGTGATAGAGTGGTACTCTGTCTCAAAAAATGATGATAAATAAAATAAAATGTAGCTCTCTCGTAATTTTGAATTACTGAAATTGTATGTAAGAAGAGTGGAAACTGGTAGCAAAACACAGGAGATAAATAATTGAAGTATTTTTTTCTTAAAGTGCATCTGTCCTTCCTTAATCCTTTTGCGAGATTATCAATCACTTAAAAAAATTATGTGAAGCTTACAAAGGAGCATACACATAGTTTGATACTAAAAAAAAAAGCCCTTTTAAAGTCGTAGAAACAAAGATGACTCTCTATAAAATAATATTCATCAGCATCTTTTCTTAATGGTGAGAAATTAGAAGCAACCTAAATTTCTGACATAGAAAATTGGCTGATTTATGGCTGTCATACTGGAAAATGCTCACAATGTATTGTCAAATGAACAAAGTGGTTTCCGTGACTACATGGGTCAAATCACAGCACTTTAAGAATTAACTTACACAGAGAACAAATCTTGAGAATATATCTCTCTGTGTGCTAGCCATCATTGTCTCTAGATAGTGAGATTATAGGTCATTTTTATTTCATTTTAACTTTTCTGTGTTTTTCACAGTTTTTTGCATGCAGTGTGGAATATTCGGTAATTGTATCAAAGAATTTTGGAGAATCAGTCAGCTCAGCAAGAGATGTATTGTCTAACTGGAAAGAAAACCAGAGGTATAAATATGACGGGGGGAAACACCCCTCGCCATGCCTGTGCATTCTGCATGGGCTTCTTGAAATAGACCATGGCTGCAAAGATGAAAAAGTTAACCTAAGTGTTTTAAGTTAAAATGAAGAAAGCATTGTACATCTTCCTGTATTTCCTTTGACTTTTTGAGTCCTGCATTAACGTGCTCTGATGTTTTTTAAGTGGGGTTGTATTAAAAACCTAGAGTTAAAATTTGCAGTGCAATTAGTTTCAAAATGCCATTTGGAGGAAGCTTTTAGCTGCATGTTACAGAGGTCTAATATGCGCCGTAACTGAAGCTATGCAGAAAGGAAATGTTTTGTTGTGTGTGGGTGTGTGCACGTGTGCTTCCCCGCCCGCATTCCCTGAATGCTATTTTATACTCCAAGCAAATAAGAGTGGATTATGCTGCAGACTTGTCCAATGAGAATTGACTCATTGTACCAGTTCAGTATCATCCACAGTTGAACATGTCCTGCAGCAGGTTTCATTTATTCTGCTGTAGTCTTCATTTCTACCATATATGTGGGGATTCAGATGCAGAGTTCCCTCATGATTGTAAAAAGTAAGACCACAAGAGCTGGTATAGGGCATGCTACAAAGGCACCAAGGAATGACATTGAGTTGGCTGTTAAAAATGCAGGTTTCAAGGTTGGAAAGGACTTAAAGACAATGGTTTAAGGAACAGAGGTTACAGACAGCTAAGGATTGGAGAAAGTCCTTTGACACCATGCAGTCTTCCATTGCATCCTGGGTAGGTTGATAAACCACCCAAGGAAGGGTTGGTTCAAGAACATGAGACTAGAGACAAGTCAAGACCTCAAGGCATCTGAAGGTGACATGGAGTGATTTCTAGTCAGGGAATCTTCAAAGGATAGAATGCGAGACCCACACTGGTTCAGGTATTTTCTCCAGTTTGGAATACACTGGCCCCATTCCAAAACACTGTGTCCCCCAACAGGTGCGTGTGTGCACACACACATACACACACACAGGACACACAAGCCACACCTCTGTGCAGCATATTATCTGTATCTCATTTTCTCTTGTAAACTAGCCTAGCACCAGGAAAAAGGTGCCATAGGTTATCAATTTTTGACGGGGTCTAGGTCAGCAGTTCCCATGATTCTCAGAGATAACTGCAGTCAATCCCTTGCATGACTTTCCCAGTGCATCCAGTGAACAAGTTTTGTTTCTTTACTCCAACTTCCTGGAAGAACCTGTTTACCAGTCTCTATCTTGATTGCCTGTATGTCTGGAATAGGCCCTGCTCACATCTGTAAGTAAAACAGATAATTCTCCTAATTGAAATAGAGGACCTTGGGCAGGACATCAATTCATGGTCCAAATGTAGAGTTCTCTGTTGAGCAATGACAAAATCCCAAGACTTCTTAGAAGGCCTCTAAAAAAACAGAAAATCATGATAGACTGGCAAGACTAGGACAATTAAATTTAAGATAAAAATCTTGGCCAGGCACAGTGGCTCACGCCTGTAATCCCAGCACTTTGGGAGGCCAAGGCAGGTGGATTGCTTGAGGTCAGGAGTTTGAGACCAGCCTTGCCAACATGGTGAAATCCTGTCTTTGCTAAAAATACAAAAATTAGCCAGGCGTAATGGTGCAGCTGTAATCCCAGCTACTTAGGAGACTGAGGCAGGAGAATCCCTTGAACCCAGGAGGCAGAGGTTGCAGTGAGCTGAGATTGTGCCGCTGCAGTCCAGCCTGGGTGACAGAGAGAGGCTCCATCTGAAAAATCAATAAAAAAATAAAAACAAAACTTCCCTCATTATTTTTGTTGTTAGCCTTTGCAAGCATTGATTCTTCCAACTCTTCTACAAATTCCCAACAGGTGTTTTTACTTACCATCCAGGCGTTTTGTTTGTTTGTTTTTGTTTTTGTTTTTCCCTGAGTGAAACTGATCTCCATCTGATTAGCTGAAAAGTGACCATGGCCAGCCACCTAAACTAGAAGGGAAAATAGAGGAGGTTGGTGAGAGGGCAGGTGTAGCATTGGCATGTAGAGGGTTGATAGAGTTATATTGTTATCCAGCAACTGGTACCACATGAAAGAAATCAGAAATTCATCTACCCAGA
Organism: Cacajao melanocephalus; assembly: GCA_963573385.1. NCBI lineage: Eukaryota > Metazoa > Chordata > Mammalia > Primates > Pitheciidae > Cacajao > Cacajao melanocephalus. The sequence goes on along the minus strand of CAUYLG010044985.1, from coordinate 4,112 downwards.
CATCAGTGCCATTCCATCCACAAAACGAGCCATGGTGTTGTTCTCCTGGCCTTGGGTGGTTCCAGCTTTGTAGAGCAAGGTTTTCACCGGGGTGTGTAGCATTGCTTATATTAGACATTTCAGTCATTTGTTGTAAAGGTTACATTGAACTTGTCGCATAGATGCACATGATAAACAGGGTTTAACTCTTCTTCAGAGGATGCTCACTGTTTAGAGAATAATGAAGGAAGTGTAGTTTATAAAGACTTGTTTTTGTTCCTGGACTTCTCCCCAATCTTCTCAATCAGAACCTTTAAAAAGGGGCCCAGGAATGCATAGTGTATACCTCTCTGTCACCCCCAAGTTATGGCAAGATAATCCAATTGGGGGACCCCTGGGATAGTAGTGTGATATGATTGGAACGTAATGAAACTGTGATTCCTAACCCAGAGGAAAATTCATCTTAATTCTTCATCATCCTACTTTATAGTTAATGCTCTCTTCCAAAGGAAGCCCCCTTCAACGCCTCACATTTTTTAATGTAGAACTTTATCTTAAGAATGGATTTCTGTAGTCTTTAATATTTGATGGGAGAAGTAATTCCAGTCATGGTACATCAGAAAGCTCCTTGTTCCCCTTTTTCTAACAAGACCTATAATCCATTGCTTACCAAAAAAAGGAAAAAAAAAAAACACCACCATGTCTCTACAGCGTTTCCTGGATGCTTTAGAATACACTGTGACAAATGGTGCCTCACGTTGTACCATCGTCCCCATGGCTTGTAATACATCGTTTAATGAATTGATCACAGTGGAATGTAAAGATGAAGCAGCATTTATTTTGTATGTTATATTGCATATAATTTTTAGAGTTGACATTTATAACCATGGAAGATGTTATTTTACATATCATCTTCAAACCATATCAGCCTTGAACACATTTAAATTTAATAAGCAAGTAGATTAGATTTGCTTTTAAGCTAGGCATATCATTACAGTGCGTGTTTCCATCAGAAGGGCATGCTCACGATTAAATACTGTCTTTAGTTGTTTTAAAGAAACAAAAATTATAAAGAAGGGGGTTAGAGCCAAAGCTGAAATAATTGAGTATGAAGCCCTAAGAATACTCTTTGGCGGAAACCTCTAAGCATAGCCTTCTAACCATTGAGGCGAAAGAGTCCGTTTGGTTTTATGAACCATCATCAGGCAACTTTGAGGTGAAATGCAAGCCTTGGGAATGAAATGCAAATTCTATAATAACATCATTGTGATAATAATTTATTAGATTTCCTGAGCCGTCTCCCTCTAAGGAGGGCTGCACAAATGGCCCTGGTGATTAATTTTCAACATCGTTTAACATTTTATTAGAGGGAAACAGTTTTTAATGTATTGATGCCCTTTCTGTACAATTCCAGGAGCTGTTTTCAAAACCAGAGAAAGGGGGGTAAAAAAAAATAATAATTGGTGGGGGAAGCGGGGAGGGTAGTAGAAGGAATGCTGACCAACAGTTCTAATTCTGATGCCGAATCTCTCAGAATCTGCTGCGCTTTCTTGGCATTTTATTGTTTTAGTCTCATGGTAGCTTGTTGATGTTTTGTGCAAGGAGACAGGGTTTGCTTGTGAATCTGATGTTGGGGAAAATGTCATATTCAGTGAAGAGGTTTAATCTAGAAGAGTTGGGGTAAGAAATCAGCTGAACTGGGTGCTTCGGTGAATCCTAGTAGCGTTTACTTAGACAGGAGCTTCAGACTCAAATGCTTATGGAGGCCAGGAGGGTCCCTTCAATGGAGGTTATAATACAAGGAATGTGGTAAAGTGCTTAGCAGCAAGCACTCTTCACTTCAAATAAATATTGAGGTATTGAAGCATCAACTGTGAGGAGACTGAAGACAAATAAATAACAACAAAATACTAGGGGAATTCTTAGATGAGTTCCAGACACGTGAAAAGGGGGCCAAATGGAAAAACTAACGCAATCCCAGTGCCATCTACAGTTTAGATCCCAGTGTTGTATCAATGTCAGTTTCCTTGTACTGATCATTGCATTATGATTAAGTATGATGTTAGACATTAGGAATGGCTGGGTATTAGACACAGGAGTGCTCTGTATTATTTTTTTGGAATGTTTTTGTAAGTCTAAAATCATTTCAAAATAAAGAGAACATTTTTAAAAAGTAAAGTTGGAACATACAAAACACCCTAATAGAGAATATCAACTCCAGGGGTCACATGCTGGTGGCATCGTATTTTGGCAGTCTCACACACTCTTCTGAGAACGATGTAAAAAGCAGGGAGATATGAGATACCATCTCACCCCAGTTAGAATGGCAATCGTTAAAAAGTCAGGAAGCAACAGATTCTGGAGAGGATGTGGAGAAATAGCAACACTGCTACACTGTTGGTGGGAGTATAAATTAGTTCAACCATTGTGGAAGGCAGTGTGGTGATTCCTCAATGATCTAGAATCAGAAATACCGTTTGACCCAGAAATCCCATTACTGGGTATATACACAAAGGATTATAAACCTTGTTATTATAAAGACACATGCACACATATGTTTATTATGGCACTGTTTGCAATAGCAAAGACTTGAAACCCACCCAAATGCCCGTCATTGACAGACTGCATAAAGAAAATATGGCACATATACACCATGGAATACTATGCACCCATAAAAAACAATGAGTTCATTTTCTTCCCAGGGAGACATGGATGATGCTGGAAACCATCGTTCTCAGCAAACTAACACAAGAACAGAAAATCAAACACTACATGTTCTCATTCATAAGTGAGAGTTGAACAGTGAGAACACATGGATACAGAGAAGGCAACATCACACACCTAGGCCTGTCAGGGAGTGGGGGATAAGGGAGGGATAGAATTAGGAGAAATACCTAATGTAGATTATGGATTGATGGGTGCAGCAAAACGCCATGGTACCTTACACAGTTGTAGCAAACCTGCATGTTCTGCACATGTACCCCAGAACTTAAAGTATAATAATAATAAGAAGAAGAAGAAGAAGAAGAAGAAGCAGCAGCAGCAGGGAGAAGACATCTTTGGGTTTCACAATGTGGTAGGCAAATAATGCCCTCACCTCAGCTATGGCCATATCATGATCTCTGGAATCTGTGCCCATGTTGGATTACATGGCAAAGGAAAATTAAGATTACACAGAGAATAAGCTTGCTCTTTAGTTGGCCTTGAGATAGGGACGTTTTCCTGGATTATCTGGATGGGTCCAATATGATTACATAGGTTTGTTACAAGTGAAGAAGGAGGCAGAAGAGAGAGAGATCACAGCAGCTCTTCCTGAGAATAACTCAACACATTATTGCTGTCTGAAAGATGGAAGGAAGCCATGAGCCAAAAACAGCAGGCTGCTGCTAGACTCTAGAAAAGGCAAGAACTCAGATTCTTTTCTTGAACCTCCAGAGAAGAACATGCCCTGCAAAACCCCTTAACTGTAGCTTGATGAGACCTGCATCAGATTTCTGAACTAGAGAACTGTAAGATGCGTTGTTTGTGTTGTTTAAAGCCATCATATTGGAGGTCATTTGTCACAGCAGCCGTATAAAGCTAATACAGGCAAGTAATCAATATAACTGCAAGTGTCTGTATAGTCTTTACATGTGCTAGTTGCTCTTATGAGCATTTTACATGCATTACTGTCCTTGATCTAATGAGGCAGGCACTACATTGTATACTCTGCTTTATAACTGGGGATACTGCAACAGAGTGATGTTAACTTGCCCGCTGTCACAGAGCTGGTAGGTGACAGAGCAGATGCTTAGTCAGAAATACAGAGCCCCTGCTCTGAACCAGCAACCATGGAAGGCAGCTCGGAATATTAGTACTATACTCTAGCACAACAAGCCTTAGAAGACATTATGGTAACATATTTAGGTAACTTAAAATGATAACAAATGTCACAAGAATGAAAGAATGAGGGACTGAGATCTTCTTGGAGAGATGACTACAAAGATAAGATTTTCGAAGGGAAGTTGAAAATATAGTAGCATCTTTTTTTTTTTTTTTTTTTTTTTTTTTTTTTTTTTTTTTTTTTTGTATTGGAAAAAAAAATTATTTACCAATAAAAAACAAAAATTATTTATTTTTGTTTTTTTTGGTAA